>JZKD02S0609627.1:181332-195178 GCA_000966675.3 Picea glauca | reverse complement strand
ATGTTCATATTTGGTATTCTCTTCAGATATCGTTCACTTTGGGTATTTGGTTGTTCTATGTGCAGGTACTTGGTCATCATCACTTCGCATCATTCCTTCAGGTATATACTCAGCATTGGCATGTAGTCTCTCCCGCTGTATTGCATTTACATTTCCAGTCATTCCCTCTGATATTGGCCTTTAGGACACCCTTTTCCGGCTCTGCAGTACCCACCTCTCCATTTGCATCTTCGGTACTGTAATCCGGTAGCATTCTCACCCACATGAGTTGTCCCATTCATAGCACCTTTTTGCACTTATGACACTCATGTTGTTCTTTCCCTTTAGGGATGGGAGTCCCATTAGTCTGTTATCATGTTGTATCTCAACCACATACTCCTTCTTCTCATTTTGTTGGCTTTCCCCCCTGGACTCCCAGATCATCGCTTTATGCTTCAGTTCTTTTTACCTGCACATCCACAGGATCATGAACCTTCCATTTCCTCCCCCATCAGTTTTCCCCTCTATGAACCTATCTCCATTTCACCTACCTCATACAAAAACTCGCCAATGGGGCCCCCACCCTTCATCAGTTTTTCACGAAGTTTTTTCCCTCCCTGGGGCACTCATTTCACACTGGGGCACTCGTTTCTGTATTTGTACATTTTTACCAAATTGTTTCATTATTTCTTGTACAAACACCTTCATTTTCAGTCATTTCTTTTTGTCATCACCATTGGCGACCTACTTTCCTTTTGGCCACACGCAACCCATGTCACTCTTGGTTGGAGCCTTACTTCTCATTTACCCTTACTGACATTGTTTTATATCTTTAGAGTACTACCCAGGTCACTTACCTTTACCCTCTAGATTTGTTCACCTTGTCCCGCCTCTGGCACAACTTCTCCCTGATCTTGTCGTCCCCCTGACACTCAATCTCATCACACGATTGCGGCCATGCCTTCTATCATACACCCTCCAACCAAGGGCAGTCTTGAGTCTTCCCATTTCTTGACTTCGTCTATGTACCTCTTCCACTTCGTCACCACAGTAGATTCCATGAAGCCCTTTGCTTCTGGAAGTCGCGTCCTCCTTTTGTCGACATCAACAAACTTTTCCAAAAGGGAGACAGTATCTTGGTTCTCATTTCCCATTCAATGAGATCTCGGATGGCACAGGGGGAAACACCATTGCTCCCTGATGTCGTTGACCCCCATAACATTCGACGCCAACACTTTCTCATGTTGCGGTGGGTCTTACTTTGCGACTATTGCAGTCTTTATTATCAGTTTCCGAAGACCTCTGAACTTGGTAGGGCCATCAATGCCCACCTCACCGTCGTTGTTTACTTCCGCGACCATTACTGCTGGTTCAGAGTATGTTCCTCTGTAGAATTGTCTTCTGCCTTTATTATTCCGCCCCGGAGGGCGCTGCAGTCGTCTACACCAACACTTCAAACATTTTTTTTTTTCTTCAGAGTTACATCACACAAGCATGGGGCATGCCCGCCTCATTTGTACACATTTGTATATTGATACACACCTCGTAGAAGGTCGGACACTACAGGTTCCTTTCTTCTCCAATGGATTGCTCTACACGGTCTCATTCTGGCTCTCCCTTACAACACCATTCTCCATAAAGAAACATTGATGAATTTCAGCTATACGTTTTGATCCTAACCTCATCCATTAGGGGGCATCTGTTATCACTGAAATTTCATCCGCACAGGGCAACAAGAACTCGGCATCGTCAACACAGGACTGGAGTCATTCATGGCATAGGATTAAATCCTCAGCATTGAAAAAGGGTCAAAAAACTATACAAATGATCAAAAATTCAAAAGCGCTTTACAGAACATGGTTTCGCGCGCGTGCGCGCGTAACAGCAATGTACAAGGCGCGCCTGCGTGCCCGAGGCACGGTTGTTGGGCAAAAAACCAGCGCACCTGCTAAACGGTGCATTTATGAAATTGGTCGGCCTCCCAACAACTAATGGATCAGCCTCCAAGTCGATTTGACACCAAATCTGAGCTCAATCCGCGTGGGGGGGCTGGTCAAAGACCTAATGGTGCCCTAAAGAGCCCCTTTTCACATTCAAAAGAGGTCACATAATGACTCAATGCTTGGCTATAAAAAGCCATGAATGACCACTATGTTCTCAAGGAATTCTTTGTATTGTTATGCTGCTGAGATTGCTAAGGACTTATTCTTTGGCAACATACATTGTAGGCTACATTTCATAAGCTATTCACCCCTCTCTTGTGTGAATAAGCTTGGAGTTCTTTCACCCACATTCCCACCTTTTCTTTGTAAGGAGAGAAATCAGTTGAGGGCCTCAAGAGCCTTCCATTGGAGAGGGAAGGGACCCAAGTCCTCTTTCTTCATTGTGTGTCTTTGGATTTCATCAATAAGATCAAGCTATACATTGGTGATATGGTCCATTTACATTTGTTTTTTATTTCTTTTACATGCTCATAGTTTTAATTAGTTTTAATTTGATTTCTGTTTATAACTTAGTTGTTTCTCTTTCTAACCTTTTACCTTATAGCTGTCATGCCTAGCAGAGCCCAACTGGGCATGTAAGCACTCATAATTTGCTCACACAGTGACGAATTGGGTGCAAACATATAGGTAGATAGGCCTTTAAATTTTTGTAAGGTTGAGATCTAGATCCGATTTGTGGACTAGACAGCCCTTTCAATGCCATTGAATAGGGTAGGTAGATTGGAGGGAAGATATCTAAGAGCCCCCACTTGTAAAAGATCAATTTCGATCTCATTTGGTAATAGTTAGAGTATGCACATGAGAGTTGTAAGAGAAGAGAAGGAGTTGAGACTTTCATATAGTTCATGCTCAGGAACACCTTGTAAAAACAAGCATTTTCCCTTTAATACAATCAATAGTTTTTCTTGCATATTTCCTATGTTGAATGAATGTCTATGTGTATTCAAATTATGCTATGAATGTATGTTGTAGTTTTGCATTTGCAAGAGTGTGTTTGGTTTTAGGCTTGAGAGGTCTTTGAGGCTTCACACCATGAGGGTGTGACAGAATGCTATGGGTTCTAATAGCCGTGCACAGAGGGTGCATTTATGAATTTTGTGGGTTTAGATAGAGGCATGCTAGGTGGGCACAAAAGATGAAATCAACAACTTGGGAGGAAGACCTCAAGGTTGTTGAATACCTTGCAGGCAAGGCTGTGGATGAGAAAATGCAGTTGCAGACAGAATCTCTGAGGAGTTCTGTGAAGTTTTGTCAGGAGGGCATTGAGCCAATGCAAGGAGTGCACAGGAGAATAACTCTACTGTGAGTTCAGATTGAATTCAGAATCAATAAGGATTATGAGAGCTATGCCAAATGGGCATTGAGCATATGCATAGTGATGCATTGAAAAGAACTCTGTTGTGAGTTCAGATAAGAGAACAAGGATCACTAAGGATTCTGAGAACCTTGCCAAGAGGGCATTGAGTAGGTGTATAGGGAACACAGAAGGGGACATAATTGTTGGATGTTTTGTAAGAAGATACTCTTCTAGGTGGGAATTGAGTAGGTGTGCAGATAGGTACAAGAGGAGAAAAGAACTCCTTGAGTTTTGGAATTAGTAGAAGAGTCCAAGAAGAAGGATCTTCGTAGGGTTGTTGAACACCTAGAAACTCTCAGCAAAAGGTTGCTTGAGCAGAGGGATAGCTAGGAGGGAATATGAATTCTCCATCTGAGGGAGAAAGGAAAAAGGGACTTAGTTTCTTAGAGATCTAAGTTCATGAGTAAGCTCAGAAGGGATAGCACCTCGTGCATGCAAAGAATCTGCAAGGAGTGCAGGAGTCATGGAATCCTTTTAAGGTTCCAGAGAAGTTCAAGCTCAGGAGGGTGAGTGATTTTACACAAAAAATCATAGTTGCAAGGAGTGCAGAGGCTATAGACCTCCTTGAGGAGTTTAGATTCTTTTTTAAGGCTTAGGAGGAGTGGAATTTTTGTATGTGCAAGCGTGACTCAAGGCGAAGAGCTCACAGGGAAAAGAATTCAAAGTTAAGGCCTTATACATTTGGAGTTCTTCCAAGTGTTAGAGGAAAGCACAAAAGCTCAGGAGTGTGCATAATAGCCGTTAGATCTGTCGAGAGTTGCGAGGGAGTTAAACCCTCATACAAAAGAGTAGAGGAGACAAAAGTACCAAAAGGGAGAAAGAATCTGAGCCATCCGTTGGAGAGGACACGTGTCATGAGATCACCCATATCAGGGATTCATACATCGGAGGTCAAAGAAGGAAGTCTCTTGACTTCACAAGTAGCGAAGTCACGAGAGAATTGTAGTCATCCATCTAAGGAGGACAAGTGGTAGAGATCAAGGGATCTCATGAACTCAGAGGTTCACAAGGTGAGAGCCCAAAGGTTGGGCACTCCAAGTCATGAGCAACGAAGTTGTGAGTGGATCAGAGTCATCCATCTAGGGAGGATATGTGGCAGAGATCTAGAGATCTCGCAAACTCAGAGGTTTGCGAGGTGAGAACCCAAAGGTTGGGTACTCTAGGTTGTGAAAGGTGAAGTCTCAAAGGGGTGAGAAGTTTCATTGTGGGACCGCGTGGAGCATAAGGAAAATGTGGCAGAATCGCAAGGTGGTTCCATAGAATAGACAGAAGGACACGCGATGTTCATTGAAGAGAGTCAACACCTCATTGAATTTTTCGTGTCTCGAGGGTTCATGAGATAAAAGCACAGGAGTTCAACCTTTGAACTCACAAAGTGGTGAGAAGTGAGAAGCGCTAGTGTTAAGCCTAGCTGGTGTTCATGCGTGGAGGGCGCTAATAGAGGAAGAGCTATACCCATTTTGTGATCTTGGGTATCACAAGATTTGAGAGGAAGAGTCGAATGGTTCGACTCGCGAACCCGCGAGATCAAGAGATTTCGACAAGAGACCTTGGGTTAGACCCGTGGTCATAGAGTTGTGATCTCTTGGAAAAGGTGGAGTTCATGCCTAGTGTCATTTGCACACGAGAGCTTCTTGAAGGAATTGTGGATCGATTTAGAAGAGATTCTAGCAGGGAATCGAAATAGCTGCTTCGGCTCATGAAATAGAGTGAATGATCCTTAAGATCGGGAGTTCGCACAGAGACTTTGTCGAGGAAGAGGTGGCATCTATTCCAGTGTGGTATCAGAGTAGGACTTCATCTATAGGTTTCAGGTGAACCGAAGAGGAGAAGAATACAGTCAGGAGGGCTATGGAAAAGGCCGGAAACACTCAAGGTTTCAGAGTGACAACAACATATTTTCCAATAGGGAAAATAGACAGCGAGATGGATAGAAGACAGTGTAAGCTGTTAAAATGGTGGTTGAGGCCTACTGAAAACCAAAACAGACCAGAGAAAAGGGTTCAGATATGTAAACATGATACTGGGATAAGTCTCAATAGTAATTTTGAATTGGGATCAGTTGAAGATCTCAAGCACTGTCAGGAGGGTAGAGAAGAAATCCCATATTGCCAGGTGGGAAAGGGGTTAAGATCACTGCGGGATATCATAGGTTATCATGAGGATAGCCAAGGAATTTCACAGTTCCAGGTGGGTAATAAATTGAGATCATTGCGGGATCTCATAGACTGCCAGGAGAGCAGTGGAAAATTTCCAAACTGCTAGGTGGGCAAGGGAACAAAGATGAGACCATCTGATCTCATAGACTACCAAGAGGGTGACAGGGAAATCCCAATTTTCTAGGTGGTCAGGGATAAGTAGATGAGACTATCTGAGGGTCTCATGAACTCAGAGGTGAGTTTGAATTAGCCTGAGGAGCTGACAGAGAAGATGAGCTCAGAGTTAGATTTGGATTAGCAGGTGCAGCTAATAGAAGAGGAAGATATGACGAATCTTCTGATGATTGGAGGAATTCATATATTCCTACCACATAGCCTAGAGGAGGCAGAAATCTGTGTTGCAAAAGCAAGACAACCAGTTGAGACTGTTAGGGAAGAATTGGAGCAGACTTGGGAAGTTTCCCAAGATGAAAAAGAGAATGAGCATTCTAAGGAGTGTCTAAACACTTTCAACCAGGAAGTTGAGGAAGCTGTAGCACTGAACCTGGAAGTAGAAAAATCCAAAGAGTAGGAAGATAGAATGCTCACTCCATGGGAGATGGAGCTGGAGATACTGGAGAATTGACTGAACAATCTAGAGCCAACAGGTGATTCCCATGAGAAGATATTGGCAGAGAAGCATTATGAGGAATCGCTCAGAATTTTCAGCCAGGGAGTTGAAAAGGTAACGAAGACTACATATATGAACTCTTTAGTAGGGTGGAAAGTTAAGTTCACAAAAGAAGATGATGAATATGGAGAAGGCATGGGAGATCATAGTGATCTGCCCAATTGCAAAAAAAAATTGCAGCTAGGGAGACTACATGAACGGAGCCAACCACTGAAGCAGATGGGAGAAGTGATCGAGAATATTAGAAGGTTGATGTTGAGATCAGTAGAAACTTTCAGCAAGGAGAAGATGGGTAGAAGAGAAGCAGAAACAACAGTAGCACAGAAGCAACGACAAGAGGAGGGAAATGGAGCAGATGAACAACTCCAAAAATTTTTTTGGGATCCAGGAGGATTTCCACAGCTGAGAGTGGAAGCTCATGAGCAGGAGCTCATGAATTTTGCAACTGAGGTGTATGATGTAGGAGCATCTCTCCATGTCATCTAGCCATCCAGCCAGCCACGTCAGCGAATTCAAATCATGTGTTGAAGAGAGGCACAATCCTCATTTAAAATTTGAGTGAATGTAATTAAATTTTTTAAGCTGTTGAGCCGTGAAGTTGTGCCTTTGTGCAGGCTATAAGTAGATAGGCCTTTAATGTTTTGTAAGGTTGAGATCTAGATCTGATTTATGGACTAGATAGCCTTTTCAATGCCATTGAATAGGGTAGGTAGATTGGAGGGAAGATCTCTAAGAGCCCCCTTTTGTAAAAGATCAATTTCGATCTCATTTGGTAATAGTTAGAGTATGCACAGGAGAGTTGTAATAGAAGAGAAGGAGTTGAGACTTTGATATAGTTCATGCTCAGGAACACCTTGTAAAAATAGGCATTTGCCATTTAATACAAACAACAGTTTTTCCTGCATATTTCCTATGTTGAATGAATGTCTATGTGTGTTCAAATTATGCTATGAATGTATGTTGTATTTTTGCATTTGCAGGAGTGTGTTTGGTTTCAGGCTTGAGAGGTATTTGAGGCTTCACACCATGAGGGTGTGACAGAATGCTGCGGGTTCTGATAGCCATGCACAGAGGGTGCATTTATAAATTCTTTGGGTTTAGACAGAGGCATGCCAGGTGGGAACTAAGGATGAAATCAACAACTTGGGAGGAAGACCTCAAGGTTGTTGAATACCTTGGAGGAAAGGTTGTGGATGAGAAAACATAGTTGCAGATAGAATCTCTAAGGATTTCTGTGAAGCTCTGCAAGGAGGGCATTGAGCCAGTGCAAGGATTGCACATGAGAAGAACTCTACTGTGAGTTCAGATTGAAGTCAGAATCACTAAGGATTCCGAGAGCTCTGCCAAATGGGAATTAAGCATATGCATAGTGATGCATTTAGAAGAACTCTGTTGTGAGTTCAGACAGGAGAACAAGGATCACTAAGGATTCTGAGAACTCTTCCAGGAGGGCATTGAGCAGGTGCATAGGGCACAAAGAAGGGGATAGAACTACTGGATGTTCTGTAAGAAGATACTGTTCTAGGGGGGCATTGAGTAGGTGTGTAGACAGGTACAAGAGGAGAAAAGAACTCCTTGAGTTCTATAATTAGTAGAAGAGTCCAAGAAGAAGGATCTTCGCAGGGTTGCTGAACACCCTGAAACTCTTAGAAAAAGGTTTCTTGAGCGGAGGGATAGCCAGGAGGGCATCTGAATTCTCCATCTGAGGGAGAAAGGAAAAAGGGACTTAGTTACTTAGAGATTTGATTTCGTGAGTAAGCTTAGAAGGGATAGCACCTTGTGTGTGCAGAGACTCTGTAAGGAGTACAGGAGTCATGGAAACCTTTTAAGGTTCTAGAGAAGGTGAAGCTTAGGAGGGCAAGTGATTTTATGCACAAAACTGTAGATGCAAGGAGTGTAGAGGCTACAAAACTCCTTGAGGAGTTCAGAGGTTTTTTTAAAGATTAGAAGGAGTGGCATTTTTGTACGTGCAAGAAAGACTCAAGGCGAAGAGATCATAGGGAAAAGAATTCAAGGTTAAGGCCTTATACATTTGGAGTTATTCCAAGTGTTAGAAGAAAGCGCAGAAGCTCAAGAGGGCACACAACAGTCGTTAGATTTGTCGAGAGTTGCGAGGGAGTTAAACCCTCATACAACAGAGAAGAGGAGACAAAAGTCCCAAAAGGGTGAAAGAATCTGAGCCATCCATTGGAGAGGACATGTGTCATGAGATCACCCATATCGAGGACTCAGACATTGGAGGTCAGAGAAGGAAGTCTCTTGACTTCGCGAGTAGCGAAGTTGCGAGAGAATTGCAACCGTCCATCTGAGGAGGACAAGTGGCAAAGATCAAGGGATCTCGTGAACTTGGAGGTTCGCAAGGTGAGAGCCCAAAGGTTGGGTGCTCCAAGCCACGAGCAATGAATTTGCGAGTGGATCAGAGCCGTCCATCTAGGGAGGACAGGTGGCAGAGATCTAGAGATCTCACGAACTTAGAGGTTTGCGAGGTGAGAGCCCAAAGGTTGGGTACTCTAGGTTTTGAAAGGTGAAGTCTCGAAGGGGTGAGAAGTTCCATTGTGGCACCATGTGGAGCATAAGGAACACATGTCAGAATCTCAAGGTGGGTCCATAGAATAGATAGGCGAACACGCATTGTTCATTGAAGAGAGTCAACAGCCTATTGACTTTTCATGTCTCGGAGGTTCGTGAGATAAAAGAACAGGAGTTCAACCTTTCAACTCATGAAGTGGAAAGAAGAGAGAAGCAGTAGTGTTAAGCCTAGCCAGTGGTCACACACGGAGGGTGCTAATAGAGGAAGAGCTATACCCATTTCACGATCTCAGGTATCACAAGATTGGAGAGGAAGAGTTGAATGCTTCGACTCACGAACCCGCAAGATTGTGGGATTTTGACAAGATACCTTGGGTTAGACCTGTGGTCATAGTGTTGTGGTCACTTGGAAAAGGTGGAGCTCACACCTAGTGTTGTTCACACAGGGGATCTTCTCAAAGGACCTATGGATCGATTTAGAAGAGATTCCAGCAAGGAATCGAAGGAGCCACTTCGGCTCATGAAATAGAGTGAATGATCCTTAAGACTGGGAGGTCGCGTAGAGACTCTGCCAAGGCAAAGGTGGAATCTACACCACATGGTAATATTTTGTGACCTCCATCCCAAGTTCTTCCATGACAGTTTTAGGCATGATATTATGGGAGGCCCCTAAATCCATCAAACAGTTGTGCAACACCTTGTCATGTATGTTCATGGATGTGTAGAAGGGAGGGGATGAATCATCTCTGTCTTCTACCATAGGACCTAGGGTTACTATAGACTTTTCATCTTGTAGGTTGATTGAGTCTGTGGGATGGTATGAGGATTCAAACTGTAATATCTTGGAGAGCCTCTTTTTGAAATATTCATGTTTGACTAGTTTAGAAAGGGGTATAGGGATTCTGATTTTTTGAATTTCATGCTCAAAATTAAAAGAGGAGGGGGGCTTTGGGATTTATTTTACTTCAGGAAGAAGGGATTTGACCATTGGATGAGGGGTTTGTGTCTTCCTAGATTGATCATTGTCTACCATATCTTTGGCAGTCTTTTCTGCTCTGGTAGGTTGCTCAGGCGAATCAGGCGTTCCTATCTTCTTCTTGGATATGAGGTTGTATCTATTTTTGTTTCTACTAGCCTTATATCCCTTGCTCAGCTCATTGAGATGATTGTTCATGACAGACTCCTCATATTCTGATTGATTCAAATGAGGAAAAGGGGGGGGGGGGTCTTCAAAACAATGGATCTCGGGATCAATCTCATCTATTTCCTCTCCTTCCTCACCAGTAAACAAGTTGTTCTGAAGAGGAGAATGGATTTTATTATCGTCTCTGTCTCTATTCCTGGGCTCTCTTGGGAGAATTTGAGGAAGATAATTATTCGACCTCCTGAAGCTGCCTCTGTTATCAATGTTTTGGGGATTTATGTATGTCTGATTCCCTTCAAATTTCATCTTCTCCATCTCTACAGAAAGATATTTCACCATCTTGGTCAATTCATCCACTTGAGGGTGAGGCACAGAGGAAATGGAGGTTGAGGTATTTGATCTTCCCTTTTATTTTATCTATAACAACCTTATTTCAGATCCTGTCAACTACCAACACATTAGACTCTACTTCTATGGCAACATCTTGCATTTGAGCTAGGGAAGTAGCTCTTATCTCTCTTAGCAGGAGGTATAATTTGGGGTCAAATGCATTAGCATAAGATATTTTGGCAGAGGATTTTGTGGGCTTGATCTCAACAGGGATCTTATTGTACATTTTATTGAATCTTTTGGAGAAGTCAGAGATAGACTCTCCTTCCCTTTTATTCAAGGACCCAAACTCTGTCATGTAATACATGAAATATTTTTTAACTCCCCACTATCTCAAGAAGGAATTATATAGAGCTTCAATGCCAACAATAGATCCAGGGGTCAGTCCCCTAAATTGTTTCCTAACCTCACCATCAAGGCTCTGGATGAAGACTCTCATCCAGACATCTTCATTTTCAATGTTCAGGTTGCCTGCATAACTGTAGAAGGAAACAAGGTGCTCTTTAGAAGTTATGTCCTCCTTCCAGTGAATTTAGGCATATACATCAAATAATCTCCAGTGGGGAGAGGTTTCATTGGCTGAGGTAGGACTAGAGGGGAATACCTTGTAGGCACTATGGAATCCATTCTATTTACAGGGGGATGAGCACCTTCCATAGGGATATTAGGTGGAGGAGAACTTGGATGAGAGGGAGTTTAAACAGGGGAAGATAGAACTAATCTTGTAGGAGGAAAAGGAAACAAAAAAGGATTTGAAGAGAAGGTTGCAGGGCTAGAGGGAACAGAGGTTGGTGTTGGCACAATAGTAGCAACAGTAATAGGAGACGGGATTGTAAAACCTGTGGTAGGAAAATATTCTGAAGTTATGGGTCTAGAAAAAGTTGCAATGTCAGGGGAAATAAGAGTGACAAATCTTTCTCCCTCAAATCTAAGACCAGGATGAGAAAACGCAACAGAAGCACTCCCAAAACTTAACAAACAAGAAACTCCAACAGGATGTCTAATAGAAAAATGATAAGTAGATATTAGAGTTTCCAACATAGGGAAATGAGAACTATCAGAAATACCTAGTTCAGTAGTTGAAGGTCCTTCTCTAAGAGCCTTTCCATTTCTAATAATCTTCTCTGATCCACTTCGGGTGTTGTCAAGGGAAATAGAGGTGTAGACCTTGTATGCCTGCCTCTGGAAGACACAATTGAAAAAGTAGGTTCTCCCCAGTGGATTCATCACAATGGATTCTCCATGTGCACAGTAGCAATATTGTAGGGATATGATGCTTGATGCACCTTTAGAATCATAGGCTCGATATCCTTTAATCCTGGGGAAAATATTCAACTTCATCCCTGACAATGGTGCCAAAAATGTTGGCGCCAAAAGTCACTTCTGGATTGCGACAAGAGTAAGCCTGATACCCATTAGTTTTATATGTCACGATAATTGAATTAAGGTGGTTGAATGGTTGCAAACCCAAGATAATATCGTTTAACTCAGGAAACTAGGATAGGCATGCATGAGTAGGTGAGGTATTGATCTAACTTCAGTCAGGAGGTTGGATTTAAGGTGAGAATATGGAATACTTCGTGAGAAGATGAACGAGACTGCTATGGGCATCTGACCTTCCAGCATCCCAGGGAAGAAAAATAAGACACTGAAATATGTCGAACTAACACAGCTACAACAACACAGTGATGGCTCGACCAGATATTCCAATTCTGAGCATCGCAATGTTGTTGTAATAGCTTGACTAGATCCTCCAATTCCAAGCTATTGAGTGTGCGAGGGAAAGATAACACAAGAAACTGACTAAAACTAGTCTATATATTTCAGTGATCAACCATACATCATCCTACAACATCACAACCCTCGATTGGATCCTCCAATTCCAAGTGTCTTAATACAGAGTTTACAGAGAGGTGGAAAGAGGTTGAATTTCATTAAAAAAGAAGTCTCAGATGCTAATACATAACCAGAGAAACCAGTGCTTCATCAAACTTCGCAATCGGGAGCCTAGATCGACCATCAACCCTCTATATATTTGGAACTGGCTCAGCTATTGAAGACACGATCACGACATGCATTTAATTCTTTATGTTGATGAGTTTCCCTGTTAGGATGCACATGCAAACGATGGTCAGACTGTCCATGCAATTGGCTATCAGATGCAATCTCTATCAGGATGGATTGATAGTCTACCTCTATTCTTATCTCTTTCCATTCTTCTATTTATGTAAGGAGATGACACTCAACCACCACCACCTGCTATAATAACTTCTTTCTTAGGATTAGAACTAGCGTGAGTCAAAATTGGCACCTGAAGGACACAGGGGGGCCACTTTCTACCTTATGGAATTTGAGTTGGACCTTCACAAGGGGACTCGATAGTTAGTTGTGAATGAGATCCTGATGAAGTGATGGCATGAGAATATTGGAAAAAGGTGACTAGGTGGAGAGGCCACTGATGCTGGGACATTCGGCAATGAGGTGAAGTGTCATGAGGAGGTGATGAGGGGACTGTAGTGTGATGGGTCAGCAAGTGGGGACACAACATAGGTAGAAGTGGAATGTAGAAAGGGGGGTATAGGTGTCCAGAGGGGAGAGGTAAAAAGGGTATGAGGTGGAACAAGATGGTGCTAGGTGGAAAAGAGGTGCGAGGGGGTGAGAGGAGAAAATGTGAGTAGAATATGTGACAGGGGGAAGGAGAGAGACTTGGGTGGAGGACACACATCGGGAGGAGGTGAAGGCAGTAAACTGGGGAGGCAAGTGGGGGAATTCATTGGAAAACTGCCCATATCAGACCCACCCCCCTCATTAAAGGCAGAACGACAAAGGGGGTCTGGAATTGAACCTACATCGTAGATCTAAGTGCACCGGTTTTGGTCGTTCAGATCCGTGCACTAGAAAACTATCATATTGAACCCCCCCCTTTGTTATCGAGTTAATTGTTAAGTGTAGACACAAATCAATCCCCCTAGATCCACCTATATATAGAACAAAACAAGACATAACATGACACTTTCCCTAGGTTCTAATCATCAAATTTACTATTGAGCGAAAGACAAGAAACATACCTTTTGGTGTCGCTTCCTTATGTCTTTGTTTTTCCTGTTTCACTCTGGTGGTGTTGTGATAATGATTCTATAGTGAGACACAAATGAACCAAAGTGAAAGAAAAAAAAGTATATTCAATGACAACCTATGCATATGATCAAGGAATTATGCAATAAAATAAAGATAGTTCTATGGGAAAGAAGCATGCCACTAAATTATATTAAATAATAGGAAGAGAGATAACAACCAGATTCCTTGATGTCTTAATGTTCCTTCCAACAGTTCCTTTCTTCTCACACACTTCTTGCTTCAATTATTCTGAGACTATAGATCTAACATCTATCTTGACAAAGAAAATGTCAATACCAACACAAATTTCCCAAGCTCAATCCAACTCAATCAAGCTAACCTTCTCCATGAGAGATCCTCTATTTTTATAAGTTGAAGAGGATAATGTTAAGGTCCTAACCCGCACATAGGTAGATCAATGTATTCATATGTAATAAAGGTCAATATTAATAAGACCTTTCAATAAAATAGAATAAGGCGGATGTAAGAAGACCTAAT
>JZKD02S0609627.1:164159-177311 GCA_000966675.3 Picea glauca | reverse complement strand
GGATTTTATTACAGGCTTACCCAAATCAGGGAATAAATAAGTGATAATGGTGGTGGTGGATCGCCTTTCCAAGTATGCTCATTTTTGTGCTCTTCACCACCCATTTACTGCATCCTCTAGATGCTTCTTTTTAGTATAAATAGGAGTCGAGGGTATGAGAACCCTAGCTTGGATATTATTGTAATAGAGCTCTACTCGATTGGAGGTTGCCCCCTCGAAGAGACCTGTGAACATTTCTATCTGATTCAAAGTGCTATTTTTGTTGCTATTTCGTATATCATTTATGTGTATTGTGAAGATTATGCTAGATATTTTACTGTTATTCTGTCATTTCTAGCATTTCATTTCTATTCTGCATATTTTATATATCTGGTATCTTGCAGATAAGGTGAGGAGGCTAGGATGATCCCACTAAATCATGAAAGTGAGTAAGATCCAAACCATTCAGAGGCCACCTCACCATAAAAGCTTCTCCATCTAGAAGCATCGAGAAAATGCTCATTTTTTCCCACATACGGAGGCCATCACACCCCAGCTATATTGTAGACTATAGAAACTCTACACCCTAGCTATAGAGAAAGGTGTGGAAATCAGGCATTTCCACACCCTACATATATAGAAGCCTATGGAAATCCTCCAAAATAGTGTTGGACAACTGAGAGGGGCGGTGAATCAGTTGTCACCGTGCTTAAACAATTATTCTTATTTTAAAATATTTACAAGGCACTCAATGATGATCACAATAATGCAGGGAAATGAACAATGGCACATTCATCATCAGTCACATATATGAGAAACACAGAGACAGATATTCCCAGGGAAACCCATACAGGGTAAAAACCTCTTCTTCTTTATATGATAAGTATTATTTACATTCTTTACATTATCATACATTTGAGTACCAACTCATTGTGAGGCTACAACCTTTGTTTTGCAAGCTGCAACTTGCTGAGAGCACCAACTCTCTGTTTTTCTCTAGCACCTGTTAGAAGGAAGAACCCACTCCCTAGTTTTTCTAGCACCAACTAGAAGGAAGCACCAACTCCCTGATTTCTCTAGCACCAACTAGAAGGAAGCACCAAATCCCTGTGTTCAAGCCCCCACTTGAACCTCTGAGGACACTAGTCCTCCCTAGAACCTCCCAACCTCCTTGGATTATGAATATGAAATAATGAAACCTATTACAGTGATATAGTGTTCAATAACAACTTACCAGTCTCATCACTGTTCTGCAAGATTTTTCTACTTAGACTTCCTCGTTGTCTTCCAACATGCATCCGTTGCCCATTCTATTCTTCTTATTTTATGCTCTGTGCACCATGTCCATTCGCTGCACAATTCTTCATATATTCTTTTTAGCTGCTACACTATGATCCTTCTTCATGCATGAATCACCTTCAACAACATCCACAACAATCCCAACAACAACAACAACTTCATCTCTTCTCTATACCGTATATATATAGCTTTTGTGCATCTTGTGCATGCAATTCATGAAATGCCTCTACATACTCACACCGCGCTGATATCCTCCACAACTTGAGTGTTTTGTCTGATCACCATCATGACTCTTCAGATTCTCTGGTCGTTTTTCCACTCACTCAACATCACTGCATATTATGCTGAGATTCATCAGCCTCTCTGGAAGTTGAGACTCTTTGTCTTCTCTATGACAGTCGAGCTCACCTTCTCTGTTCTAGTTACAAGATTCAATGCTCATCCAGCTGTCAATCACCTCTTGAATATTCCTAGAGACTCTTCATCTCCTTTTTGAATCACCCCGAAGTGTCTTTGAGCCCTCTGGAAGAAACCATCAGTGGTTTCTGGTAGTTACACTGTGACGTGCAATAGTGGCCCTCCGATCCTCTTTAGTTTCATCTACACCATTGGATTAGCTGTGATTTATACATTTCACACTTTCACAATTTGGAGATTCTACGACGAGGCATCGTGACTCTTCATGTTGCGAGCTCTGAAAAGGGGCTTGGATACTCTATCTCCCTCCTCTACGTGACCACAGGTGGTGACCATCGATTATAGCGATATTTCACCTTTTCCATATTTCGACATTTGTATGATCCCGTGTCTTGACACTCCATGTCGCAATCTCCAAAGCTCCAATATAGAGCTTTTTTGTGCTAGCTCCTTCCTCTATATGACCATGGCCATGACCAAGTGCTTATGCAAAAAGCGCTTTCACGATTTCGCATTTCGTGAGTTTGGAGATGAGGCATCTCGAATCTCCAGGTTGTGATCCCCAAAACCCTGATATGGAGCTGAGATCAACGGTCCACGATCTTGATGAATCTACAGTCCAGATCTCATCATGAATTTGCATCTCGCGATTTTCTCGATGGAGGTTCTTGTCACTCCAAGTTGCGATAGGAAAAACTCTGAAATGAAGCTTAGATCAACGGTCTAGAACCCTTGGTGATCTGACGGTCCAGATCTTATTGTGAGTTCACCACTTCACGATTTTGCTGCTTTGTGATTTCATCCACCTTCATGATTTCCCCGCTTCACGATTTCATCCACCTTGCAATTTCATCACGTCACTATTTCACTGTTCTTGCCATCGTTGTTCTTTTTCATCACTGATCTTTTCCATCATTGTTCTTGCCATCAATGACAAGCTTACTCCCAACTGTAAACTTTCGTCCACCTTGTGATTTCATCACTTCACAACTTCGTTGTTCTTGCCATCATTGTTATTTTCCATTGCTGAAATTTTCCATCATTGTTCTTGCCATCAATGACAAGATTACTCCCAACTTTAAACCTTCCAACAATATCCCCCTTTGGCATTGATGGAAACAAAGGCACCCCTGTTCTTTTCTCCCCCTTTGAAATCAATGTCAAAGAAAACATGTTTCCCTTGAGCTGTTGCATTAACTTTAGGAGGTATCAGATATGAAACCAATACAAGACTCCCCCTAATAGGATGGTATCTATTAGATGTGAGACGAGATGACACCCAACTTCTGTCTGAGATATTCAAATGGTGTCTTTGCTAGAGGTTTAGTAAATATGTCTGCAATTTGTTTTGTAGTGGGAATGTAATTGACTTGAACAATCTGATTGGTGACCTGCTCTCTCAGAAAATGATATTTTATGGGAATATGCTTGGTCTTGGAGTGGAATACAGGATTTTTAGACACACTGATGGCACTAGTGTTATCACAATGAATTGGGATCGGTGCAGTGTATTTTACCTCCAAATTTGCAAGTGTCTGAATCATCCATAATACCTGAGTGCAATAGGTAGCAGTAGCAATGTACTCTGCCTCTATGGTTGATAAAGAAATGGAACCTTGATTTTTACTAAGCCAGGCTACTAAGGAGTCACCTAGGAAGAATGCTCCTCCACTGGTGATTTTTCTCTCATCAACACAGTTTTCCCAATCTACATCTAAATAAGTAGTCAGCTGAAGATTTTGATTTCTGGGATACCATAGACCATAAGTCATTGTTTCTTTCAAATACCTGAATATCCTTTTGGCAGCTTGAAAATGACTCTGTTTAGGTGCAGCCTGATATATTCCTAACATTCCTACAACATGCATTATGTCTAGCGAGATACTGTGATGTACAACAGGCTTCCTATCATTGATAGATATGATCTTTGATCAACATCAGGTGAATCATCATCCTTGCTTAATTTACATTCGATTACCATAGGTGTACCCATAGGTTTAGAATATTCCATTTGAAACCTTTTCAACATTTCTCTTAGATATTTTTCTTGAGAAATGAACATCCCTTCGTGCCTCTAAGTAATTTGCAGACCAAGAAAAAATGACAGTTCTCCTATCATAGACATTTCAAATTCAGACTCCATGGAAAAAGAAAACCATTGTACAAATGAATCCTTATTACATCCAAAGATGATGTCATCTACATAGACCAGTACTATGAGCAAATTATTATCCTCTGTTTTAATATACAGATTGTTGTTAGTTGTTCCTCTCTTGAACCCTTTTTCTTTGAGATACGTATCCAATCTGTGATACCAGGCTCGAGGGGCCTGTTTTAAACCATATAAATATTTCTTCATATTGCATACTAATTCAGGGTTGTCAAATAGTTTGAAACCCTCTGGTTGTTCCATATAGACTTCTTCACTTAAATCTCCATTTATAAAGGCTGACTTGACATCCATTTGGTAGACTTTAAACCTTTTATGACAAGCATAGGCAANGCACCAACTCCCTGGTTTCTCTAGCACCAACTAGAAGGAAGCACCAACTCCCTGTGTTCAAGCCCCCACTTGAACCTCTGAGGACACCAGTCCTCCCTAGAACCTCCCAACCTCCTTGGATTATGAATATGAAATAATGAAACCTATTATAGTGATATAGTGTTCAATAACAACTTACCAGTCTCATCATTGTTCTGCAAGATTTTTCTACTTAGAATTCCTCGTTGTCTTCCAACATGCATCCACTGCCCATTCTATTCTTCTTCTTTTATGATCTGTTCACCATGTCCATTCGCTTCACAATTCTTCATCTATTCTTTTCAGCTGCTACACTATGATCCTTCTTCATGCTTGAATCACCTTCAACAACATCCACAACAATCCCAACAACAACAACAACTTCATCTCTTCTCTATACCGTATATATATAGCTTTTGTGCATCTTGTGCATGCAATGCACACAATTCCTCTACATACTCACACCGCGCTGATATCCTCCACAACTTGAGTGCTTTGTTTGATCATCATCGTGACTCTTCAGATTCTCTGGTCGTTTTTCCACTCACTCAAAATCACTATATGTTATGCTGAGATTCATCAGCCTCTCTGGAAGTTGAGACTCCTTGTCTTCTCTATTATAGTTACAAGCTTCAATGCTCATCCAGCTGTCAATCACCTCCATGAGCATCTTCATCCCTCTTGAATATTCCTAGAGACTCTTCATCTCCTCTGTCAATCACCCTGAAGTGTCTTCGAGTCCTCTAGCAGAAACCATCAGTGGTTTCTGGCAGTTACACTGTGACGTGCAATAGTGGCCCTCCGATCTTTAGTTTCATCTACATCATTGGATTAGCTATGATTTATGCATTTCTCACTTTCACAATTTGGATATTCTATGATGAGGCATCATGAATCTTCATGTTGCGAGCTTTGAAAAGGGGCTTGGCTGCTCTATCTCCCCCCTCTACGTGACCACAGGTGGTGACCACCGATTATAGCGATATTTCACCTTTTCTGTATTTCAGAATTTGTATGATCCCGTGTCTTGACACTCCATGTCACAATCTCCAAAGCTCCAATATAGATTTTTTTTGTGCTAGATCCTTCCTCTATATGACCATGGCCATGACCAAGTGCTTATGCAAAAATCGCTTTCACGATTTCGCATTTCGTGAGTCTAGAGATGAGGCATCTCGACTCTCCAAGTTGCGATCCCCGAAACCCTGATATGGAGCTGAGATCAACGGTCCACGATATTGATGAATCGATGGTCCAGATCTCATCATGAATTCAAATCTCATGATTTCTTCTATGGAGGTTCTTGTCACTCCAAGTTGCGATAGGAAAAACTCTAAAATGGATCTTAGATCAACGGTCCAGAATGCTTGGTGATCTGATGGTCCAGATATTATCATGAGTTCACCACTTCACAATTTCATTGCTTCGTGATTTCGTCCACCTTCGTGATTTAGCCGCTTCACAATTTCATCCACCTTGCAATTTCATCATGTCGCGATTTCACTATTCTTTCCATCACTGTTCTTTTCCATCGCTGATCTTTGCCATCACAGATCTTTTCCATCATTGTTCTTGCCATCAATGAGAAGCTTACTCCCAACTGTAAACTTTCGTCCACCTTGTGATTTCATCACTTCACGATTTCGTTGTTCTTTCCATCGTTGTTCTTTTCCATCGCTGAAATTTTCCATTGTTGTTCTTGCCATCAATGACAAGCTTACTCCCAACTGTAAACCTTCCAACAATCTCCCCCTTTGGCATTGATGGAAACAAAGGCACCCCTGTTCTTTTCTCCCCCTTTTAAATCAATGTCAAAGAAAACATGCTCCCCCTGAGTTGTTGCATTAACTTTAGGAGGTATCAGATATGCAACCAATACAGGACTCCCCCTAACAGGATGGTCTCTCTTAGATGTGAGACGGGATGACACCCAACTTCTGTCTGAGATATTCAAATGGTGTCTTTGCTAGAGGTTTAGTAAAGATGTCTGCAATTTGTTTTGTAGTGGGAATGTAATTAACTTGAACAATCTGATTGGTGACCTGCTCTCTCAGAAAATGATATTTTATGGGAATATGCTTGGTCTTGGAGTGGAATACAGGATTTTTAGACACACTGATGGCACTAGTGTTATCAAAATGAATTGGGATCGGTGCAGTGTATTTTACCTCCAAATATGCAAGTGTCTGAATCATCCATAATACCTGAGTGCAATAGGTAGTAGTTGCAATGTACTTTGCCTCTATGGTTGATAAAGAAATGGAACCTTTATTTTTACTAAGCCAGGCTACTAAGGAGTCACCTAGGAAGAATGCTCCTCCACTGGTGCTTTTTCTCTCATCAACACAGTTTTCCCAATCTGCATCTGAATAAGCAGTCAGCTGAAGATTTTGATTTCTGGGATACCACAGACCATAAGTCATTTTTTCTTTCAAATACCTAAATATCCTTTTGGCAGCTTGCATATGACTCTGTTTAGGTGTATCTTGATATCTTCCTAACATTCCTACAACATGCATTATGTCTAGCGAGATACTGTGATGTACAACAAGTTTCCTATCATTGATCGATATGATCTTTGATCAACATCAGGTGAATCATCATCCTTGCTTAATTTACATTCGGTTACCATAGGTGTACCCATAGGTTTAGAATATTCCATTTGAAACCTTTTCAACATTTCTCTTAGATATGTTTCTTGAGAAATGAACATCCCTTCGTGCCTCTAAGTAATTTGCATACCAAGAAAAAATGACAGTTCTCCTATCATAGACATTTCAAATTCAGACTCCATGGCAGAAGAAAACCATTGTACAAATGAATCCTTATTACATCCAAATATGATGTCATCTACATAGACTAGTACTATGATCAAATTATTATCCTCTGTTTTAATATACAGATTGTTGTCAGTTGTTCCTCTCTTGAACCCTTTTTCTTTGAGATACGTATCCAATCTGTGATACCAGGCTCGAGGGGCCTGTTTTAAACCATATAAATCTTTCTTCATCTTGCATACTAATTCAAGGTTGTCAGACAGTTTGAAACCCTCTGGTTGTTCCATATAGACTTCTTCACTTAAATATCCATTTAGAAAGGCTGACTTGACATCCATTTGGTAGACTTTAAACCTTTTATGACAAGCATAGGCAAGAAACATTCTAATAACTTCTAATCTTGCTACGGGTGCAAATGTTTCACAAAAATCCATTCCTTCTATCTGAGCATAGCCTTTACAGACTAACCTTTCTTTGTTCCTGATAACCTTTCCTTGCTCATTCAACTTATTCTTAAAGATCCATTTGGAGCCAATGACGTTTTTACCTTCAGGTCTTTGAACCATCTCCCACGTATTTCTTTTCTTAATCTGATCAAGTTCATCATTCATTGCTTTAACCCAGTGATCATATTTGTTGGCTTCATTGAAATTCTTGGGTTCCATCATGGATATGAGAGCTATATGATATTGGTCGGTGGTTTTGATTAGCTTTCTCCTGGTTTTTACACCTTTGTCTTTTTATCCAATTATCTGACTTGCAGGATGATTCTTTTGAATGATTCTAGAGGAGGAATTTGTATTTGACTGCTAATTTGAGTCTGTCTGAGTGTTTGAGTCTTCACTGGATTCAGAGTATTCATTTTCTAATTCTTGGACCTGTTCATCTTCAACTTTAGCTGTGTCTTCTGTAGAAGACTCATTACTGTATACCTCTCTTGCTGGGATTCCTTCATCAATTTTTACATCAATACAGTCAACCATTTTATGAAGCCTCTTATTATAGAATCTATATCCTTTAATGTTTGTAGCATACCCTAAGAATATACCTTCATCAGCCCTGTCATCATATTTACCTAGGTTCTCATCATTATTCTTTATGTAGCATTTACTCCCAAAGACTCTGAAGTGTTTGATTGAGGTAGGTCTTCCAAACCATAATTCATAAGGTGTCTTGTCACTTTGTTGTATGAGGTGGTATTTGTTAAGCACATGGACTATTGTGTGTATTGCTTCTATCTAGTAGGTTTGACCAATGTTCTTCTCATTCATCATTGACCTGGCCATTTCCTGCACTATTTTGTTTTTCCTCTCAACAACTCCATTTTGTTGTGGAGTTCTTGGGATTGTGTATTCNACCCTCTGGTTGTTCCATATAGACTTCTTCACTTAAATCTCCATTTATAAAGGCTGACTTGACATCCATTTGGTAGACTTTAAACCTTTTATGACAAGCATAGGCAAGAAACATTATAATAGCTTCTAATCTTGCTACAGGTGCAAATGTTTCACCAAAATCCATTCCTTCTATCTGAGCATAGCCTTTACAGACTAACCTTTCTTTGTTCCTGATAACTTGTCCTTGCTCATTCAACTTATTCTTAAAGATCCATTTGGAGCCAATGACGTTTTTACCTTCAGGTCTTTGAACCATCTCCCACGTATTATTTTTCTCAATCTGATCAAGTTTATCATTCATTGCTTTAACCCAGTGATCATGTTTGCTGGCTTCATTGAAATTCTTGGGTTCCAGCATGGATATGAGAGATATATGAGATTGGTCAGTGGTTTTGATTAGCTTTCTCCTGGTTTTTACACCTTTGTCTTTTTATCCAATTATCTGACTTGCAGGATGATTCTTTTGAATGATTATGGAGGAGGAATTTTTATTTGACTACTAATTTGAGTCTGTCTGAGTGTTTGAGTCTTCACTTGATTCAAAGTCTTCATTTTCTAATTCTTGTACCTATTCATCTTCAACTTTAGCTGTGTCTTCTGTAGAAGACTCATTACTGTATACCTCTCTTGCTGGGATTCCATCATAAATTTTTACATCAATAAAGTCAACCATTTTATGCAGCCTCTTATTATAGCATCTATATCCTTTACTGTTTGTATCATACCCTAAGAAGATACCTTCATCAGCCATGTCATCATATTTACCGAGGTTCTCATCATTATTCTTTATGTAGAATTTACTCCCAAAGACTCTGAAGTGTTTGATTGAGGTAGGTCTTCCAAACCATAATTCATAATGTGTCTTGTCACTTTGTTGTCTGAGGTGGGCTTTGTTAAGCACATGGACTATTGTGTGTATTTCTTCTATCTAGTAGGTTTGACCAATGTTCTTCTCATTCATCATTGACCTGGCCATTTCCTACACTATTTTGTTTTTCCTCTCAACAACTCCATTTTGTTGTGGAGTTCTTGGGATTGTGTATTCTCTCTTGATCCCATGTTCATTGCAGAATTCCTTGAAGTCTCTTGAAATGAACTCTCATCCCTGATATGATTTTACTTCCTTTAACCTCTTGCATGTTTGAGTCTCTGTTAAAGCCTTAAATATTTTAAACTTCTCAAATGCTTTAGCTTTTTCTTTGAGAAAGGCAACCCAAGTAAGTCCAGAGTAATCATTGATCACCATCATGAAGTAGTTTTCTTTCCTTGTGTCTTCTTGTCTTGATGTTCCACATAAATCCATATGAACTAGTTGGAGTGGTTTCTCTATTGAAGTAAAGCTCTTGGACTTAAACTGTGTTCTATTTTGCTTCCCTACTTGACAGGGTTTACACATTGAATCTTGGGGATTTGATATTCTTGGAAGATATTTTACTGCCTTGAGGTTTTTGAGTTTGATTAAGTGGTCAAAGTTTAGATGTCCAAGTCTCCTATGCCATAACCAGCTTTTATCATGTTTTCTTAGATGACATTTTTCTCTATTTTATTTCAGCACATATACATTATTTTCTATCCTTATGCCTTTGGCCACCACTTGCCCTGAGTTTACAGAATTTATCTTGTAGTCCTTGGATGTGAACAACACTTCACATCCTCTGTCACACATTTGAATTACACTGAGTAGATTATGTTTCATCCCATCCACAAGTAGAACATCTTGGGCTTTTCCTTTTCCATTACTTAAGCTCACCATCCCTTTACCCTTTATTTTCCTTGGAGCATCATTTCCAAAGGTTACATTTCCTAATTTACATTCACTTAGAGATAGAAAATTCTCTTTGTCTCCCATCATGTGCTTGGAGCATCCACTGTGTATATACCAAGGGTTCATTTTTCTTTGAGCAGACAACACTAATCCACACTTGTCACTTTCCTTCTTCTTCCAAAACTTGACATTTTCAGTAGGAGATTCCGAATCTGGTTCATATTCCCTTAAACGACAGTCAATAGATTTGTGTCCATAGTTATGATTGATGTAGCATTCAACCTCATTTTTCAATAGGTCAAACTTATTGGTGCAACGCTGTCTACTCATTGACTGTTGATTATTTCTTGATCTCTTTAGTTGCATGGACCTGGACTTAATTTGGTAATTGGCAATCAATGAAGGTTTGTTACTTGGCTACACCATCCTTTGTTGTGGAAATTATTTATTCCTTTGAAATCTTAATTGCTCATGTATAAGTCTTAAGGAACAATTTACATCTTTTTGACCAAAGTTTGCACAGTAGAAACAATAGCCATAGAAGAATTCTTTGTACCTAGAAAATGGTTGTCTTCCTTGAGCAAATCGATTTCTTCCAGAATGATGATGTCATTCAGTAGTGAGAAATCATTTATTTTCAATGAATACCTATCTAAGGGAGAGAGAGAGAGTTATTTTCACTAACAAGCACTAATAAGGAGTGTCCTCAAACAAGTTTTCTTCAATCAAATCCTGATGTGATGCTAAAACTTTTGAGATGCCTTCTAACATGCACAATCAATCATGAAGATGATTTTTATTGTTTGCATATGAATCATGATCAATTCAACACAATGCTCGTCCTACTAATTATCTTCTTGTATGAATGAAAATCATACCAACACAAGAAAGAATCATACAAACAATACACCCTCTCGTTTTGATCAAAACAAGAAGCAAAAGAAAAGAAGCAATCAAAGAGAAAACAAACTTCACACTCAAAAGAAAAAGTCAAAGAACAATGATCTTAACTAAAACCAAATGGAAAGATATGTAGACCTTTGATGACCTTCACCAACGTTTTTAGTTCAGTCGATGAGGAGAGAAAGACAATGTATGGGTTCCAAACTCCAAATGGCAGAAAAACTCAACAATAATAGTGAAGAAGGCTACAAAATACAAACAACAATATGTTTGTTCTTAAAGCAAAAGACAGATGTCAAAGATGGAAAGAAGAAAGATTGACTCACAAGGTTACCCAACAAGAGAGACACAAAGGAAAAATCCTGAAAAAAAACAATTCTGGAAGGTTTATTGGCCAAAGGAGGGCTGGCGCTTTGTTGCCAAAGGAAAGGAGCGTTATAGCACTCTGTGCAAGGCTATTAGGGAGTGTTGGCACTCTGTTAACACAAGGACAGGGGCGCCAGGTTAAAAAACTCCCAAAAATGTCAAAATTTCCAAAAAATTCTATTCAATCTCGACAATTAGGCTGAGTATGATGGGGTAGGAAGCCAATCAGCTCATGAAACCAATCAAAAGGGGAGTGGACTAGGTCTGAAACAATCAAGGGGTAGAACTAGGTCAATGAGGAAAAATCAAAACAAGAAGTTTCGATTTGAGGCTATCTCCCCAGTGGAGTCGCCATTTTCTGTTGTAGGAAAATCTCCCTACGGACAGGTAAATTGCCTCAAAGAGATTGACCCTAACTCTAAGACAAAAAATGCTTAACGTGGACACTGACTTCCTTTCAAATATATACAAATTAACACATGAGAAGGAAGGAGAACAAAAGTACCTCTTTATCGACGTTTGTCCCTCCATGCTTCGAGTTAAGCTCCAATCCTTTGCTCCTTGCTGAGTCTGGTAGACAAACAAGATATGACCACTTCCTACTCTATTGATATTAGCTTGAAAACAACTCTATCTATCAATGATAAGTTCATGTAACATTAGACACAAACTAGAAAGAAACATGCCAAGCATGTCATATTAATGAGAATAATGACAAGAGTACTTACAATCGGAGATTCGAATGTGATAACTTCGTCAAGTCCCCTTCGTCTAACCCTTTCCTGAAATATCCACAACCTGGATAAGAACAGCTTCACTAATCACTATCCTTTTGCTAACTGTGTGTTTCCTATCAGATCATAGGTTTCATGCTAGCAATTTTTCTTCCAATCAGCTTTGTTCCAGCACCACTTATGAGATCATAAGTTTGGTGAAATTCTCCATTTCCCTTCCTTTTTCACCATTAGAAAGCTTGCTTATATAGCCTTGGAGAGGATTTAACCACTTGAGATATCCTTGGGGAAGTTGAGGATTTGCCTCCTTCAGTTGAGGATCTACCCCAGGATCATGGTCGGACTAGGGATTCGAATCCAACTGCCTTCCAAGAATAAAAAGTTGCTTCCCCCATTCATCTCAACAGATTAACAACTTCCCAGAATAGGTAGCATTCCCTCAAACGGACCATTAGAGCGCTATAGCACTCCCTAGTAGGCTTTAGGGGGCCGCCAGCGCTCTCAAAATCTATAGCTCTCCCTCAAAAGGACCAGGGGAGCTTTATAACACTCCATGACAGTGTAAGGGGGAGCGTCGGCGCTCTGAGATAGTGTAAGGGGGAGTGCTCCCCCAAAAAAATCAGTTTTTGAGGTGCTTTCAGATGGCAAAAGGTTTGCAAGCCTACTGACTCATTTCTCTTCTTCCAAATCAAATGTTTGAGGTGTCTCAAGTGTCCTTCTCATGTCATTATAGGAACAACATAGGCATCATGGCAGTATGCTTCCCTGACACTTGTGAGCAACATGTGACAGTTGCGACCTTGTGAGCAAAATGCGACACTTGTGACCTTTGTAATGACGACACTTGTGACACTATCAAAGTGAGTAATTTCGATGTGTAACCGATTTCCCCCCAAAGTATGAAGTTAGAAGATGCGAACTGATAACTGAAATAGTTTGTATACATTCAAGCAAGGGTATAGACTCGGAGAACCTGACGGAAGCTGCACATAAA
>JZKD02S0609627.1:137571-154983 GCA_000966675.3 Picea glauca | reverse complement strand
TCTTGTTGATCTCATCAACACTCCCAGTACTATTAACAATAACTGGTTTCTTAGAGCCAACATCTGATGTTGTTGGGGCCTTGGTCCTTTTTGGGCTCTTCTTCTTCTTCTCTTTTTGTTTCTTCTTCTTCTGATCAACCTGGCTACTTGCTTTAGATCTTTCACTAGGCGAAGAAGGAGAAATGGAAGGAGACTTGATGGGAAAAGAAGGCAAAAAGTTGACGTGAGGTTGATGTGTGGGTGGTGTATTGACATACCAAGTATTAGGTGCAACTGAAACATTGGGAGGATTTGGGATCACCGTAGTGGAGAACAACCAAACTGGTAATCCAATAATGAGTCCTGGAACACTCAGTGTGGAAACATATGGAGGACCAAAGTTTCCAAATGAAGGAAAGGTATAAGGTTCCCCAGAAGAATGGGTTCCTCCATTGGTACTCCCAGGATTCGATGCCATTAACACTGACTCGACCTAAGGTCCACTAAGTAAAAGAAACAGCATATGCTAATAGAATCTAAGAATCATAACCAAGCAAACAAGACCTTCTCTCGATGACCGTACTAGTTGGTGATGAAATCCAACGTCGCGTGATCAATTCCAGAAGGGGTGGGCATAGGGTGGAACAGTGACAATGGTGACTTGGTTAACGGACTTACACCTTGGTGCAAGCTTCCATGCAATAATTGTGGATTTACCCTCCAAGGAGCCTGATTGAGTTTGACCAATGTCTACTCCAGGTATAGTGAGACTTCCCGTCACTGTCACCTTGTGTAAGACCCTAAATATTATGGCCACTAAGGTTACCAATTCACAGTCAGCCCCTGGGCGGGAACAGTCGACAGTCCGATCTGAACGTACGAGCAGGGTATCGAGCCTGAAATCAACTAAAAGGATTCCATGCAGTAATTTTGTATTTACCTTGAAGCGATCCCCATAATACGATCTGAACACCACAATCAGTTAAACCATGGAGGGTTAGTCCCCATAGCTCACCCGAATGCGACCTCGTGCGTAACCCCTATGTGAGAGGGGGATCCCAGGCAGACTTATACGATGATTGTATTTGACTCTCCCTAACTCAGGATGCTACTATTTGTTTTGGAAACTTTGGAGAGTTATGCTCACAGCCTAATCCAAAGTACTAAGCCTAGTCTACTATTGGTGGAGGATCCTAGAAAAGAAAAAGTTCTAAATAATTTTTAATTAGCGTTGATTTTTATAGCTGTTCTTTACTCAAAGGGTGTACGAAAGTGAAACTAATGGAATGATGACTCAATTCCCAAAAATATGCATGAAATATGATAAGCAATCATTTCTTTTCAATGAATACCTATCTAAGGGAGAGAGAGAGAGTTCTTTTCACTAACAAGCACTAATAAGTAGTGTCCTCAAACAAGTTTTCTTCAATCAAATCTTGATGTGATGCTAAAAATTTTGAGATGCCTTCTAACATGCACAATCAATCATGAAGATGCTTTTTATTGTTTGCATATGAATAATGATCAATACAACACAATGCTCATCTTGCTAATTATCTTTCTGTATGAATGAAAATCAGACCAACACAAGCAAGAATCATACAAACAATACACCCTCTCGTTGTGATCAAAACAAGAAGCGAAAGAAAAGAAGCAATCAAAGAGAAAACAAACTTCACACCCAAAAGAAAAAGTCAAAGAACAATGATCTTAACTAAAACCAAATGGAAAGATATGTAGACCTTTCATGACCTTCACCAATGTTTTTCGTTCAGTTGATGAGGAGAGAAAGACAATGTATGGGTTCGAAACTCCAAATGGTAGAATAAGTCAACAAAAATAGTGAATAAGGCTACAAAATCCAAACATCAATACGTTTGTTCTTCAAGAAAAAGACAGAAGTCAAAGATGGAAAGAAGAAGGATTGACTCACAAGGTTACCCAGCAAGAGAAACACATAGGAAAAATACTGAAAAAAAATAATTCTGGAAGGTTTATTGGCCAAAGGAGGGTTGTCTCTCTATTTCCAAAGGCAAGGAGCATTATGGAATTGTGTGCAAGGCTATTAGGGAGCATTGGCACTCTGTTAACACAGGGACAGTGGTGCCAGGTTCAAAAACTCCCAAAAATGTCAAAATTTCCAAAAATTGCAATTCAATCTCGACCATTAGGCTGAGTATGATGGGGTAGGAATCCAATAAGCTAATGAAACCAATCAAAAGAGGAGTGGAAAAGGTATAAAACAATCAAGGGGTAGAACTAGGTCAATGAGGAGAAATCAAAACAAGAAGTTTCGATTTGAGGCTATCTCCCCAGTGGAGTCGCCAGTTTCTGTTGTAGGAAAATCTCCCCGTGGACAGGTAGATTGCCTCAAAGAGATTGACCCTAAATCTAATATAGAAAATGCTTAACGTGGACACTGACTTCATTTCAAAACTATACAAACTAACACATGAGAAGGAAGGAGAACAGAAGTACCTCTTTATCGACGTTTGTCCCTGGACGCTCCAAGTTAAGCTCCAATCCTTTGCTCCTCGCTGAGTCCTGTAGACAAACAAAATACGACCACTTCCTAGTCTATTGATATTATCTTGAAAACAGATCTATCTATCAATGATAAGTTCATGTAACATTAGACACAAACTAGAAAGAAACAGGCCAATCGTGTCATATTAATGAGAATAAGGACAACAGTACTTACAATCGTAGATGCGAATGTGACAGCTTCGTCAAGTCCCCTTCGTCTGACCCTTGCCTGAAAGATCCACAACCTGGATAACAATAGCTTCACTAATCACTCTCCTTTCGATGCGTGTGTGTTTCCTATGAGATCATAGGTTTCATGCTAGCAATTCTTTTTCCAATCAGCTCTGTTCCAGCACCACTTATGAGATCATAAGTTTGGTGTAATTCTCCATTTCCCTTCCTTTTTCACCATTAGAAAGCTTTCTTATATAGCCTTGGAGAGGCTTTAACCACTTGAGATATCCTTGGGGAAGTTGAGGATTTTCCTCCTTCAGTTGAGGATTTTCCCTAGGATCATGTCTGGACTAGGGAATCGAATCCAACTGCCTTCCAAGAATGAAAAGATGCTTCCCCCATTCATCTCAACATCTTAACAACTGCCCAGAATAGGTAGCGCTCCCTCAAAAGGACCATCAAAGTGTTGTAGCGCTCCCTAGTAGGCTTTAGGGGGGTGCCAACACTCTCAAAATCTATAGAGCTCCCTCAAAAGGGCTAGGGGAGCTTTATAACGCTCCCTGATAGTGTAAGGGGGAGCACCGGTGCTCCAAGATAGTGTAAGGGGGAGCACTCCCTTCCAAAAACTCAGTTTTTGAGGTGCTTTCAGATGGCAAAAGGTTTGTAAACTTGCTGACTCATTTCTCCTCTTCCAAATCAAATGTTTGAGGTGTTTCAAGTGTCCTTCTCATGTCGTTATAGGCACGACATAGGCATCATGGCAGTATGCTTCCCTAACACTTGTGAGAAACATGCGACACTTGCAACCTTATGAGAAAAATGCGACACTTGCTACCTTTGTAATGACGACACTTGCGACACTGTCAAAGTGAGTAATTTTGATGTGTAACAGATTGCCCCCCAAAGTATGAAGTTAGAAGATGCGAACTGATAACTGAAATACTTTGTAGACGTTCAAGCAAGGGTATAGACTCGGAGAACTTGATGGAAGCTGCACATAAACATCCAACAAATATCATGACATATTTCAAAACCCAATGTAGGCATACCTATGCTTGGGTGATCAAGACTTGCAAGATATGGCCACCATAAAATACATTGCGGATCCATAATTGTATTGATATAAAGGTATAGCCACTAAAGATACAATGTGGATATATACTCTGATGACTCAGACTGATCGTAGCCACGAAGAATACATAGTGGATCTATGAGATGACAAGACATAGCCACGAACAATACAAAGTGGATCTATGTAACAGTATATGTGTCATTTGTCCAATAGAAACTCCTTCACAACCTAGGCAAAGCATATATAAAAGTGATGACTCAACCCTGGGTCTTCTCACCAATCCCAATATGGTACGAATCTAACCATGTGAATAGATGTCCTGATGTCGAACATGGTAGAAACCACTTGATTATCGGTCAATGGTGTGAATCGTTAACAAGTGTGAGGGAGATCACTATTAATGTCAATGATTCCCAAGGTACCTTAGTACATTCCAGTGAATTTGAATAGATGAGATGAATTCGAACATTCGTGGAATCATTCGATCAGAGGTTAATGATGTAAAGCTAGTGTCTGATGTGAGGTGGCCTGCCATTGAGGCATGCAGGTCCCAAAGTACTAACTAGTTTCTAAGTCTGATTCTCGGATAATGTGTTGAGGTATACAGGAATAGACTCATCGAGGGAGGGCCTTGATGTATCCCCCATCAACGACACAAAACAAACATAGAGGTGTAATTGGTAGATCAAATGGACATGGACTGATATAGGTTTTGAGGCAAGATATTTGGGATGGCTGAATCTCGAGGAAAATACTTCCCTTGAACACTGAGGCACAACAGCAAAAACGTGGCATGGACCAAAACTATGCAGTGGATACTATGACTTGCGTCGGGTGACCCAAAGGAGTGAAAGAAACTAAAAGGATTGGCTCAGTGCAGAGGTTTAGCAGATTACAATGTGTGCAAATGACAAAGTTTCGTGTTCAAGGGCGACTCTAAGAATTGCTAGGTAATGTTCTCAAGAGACTGCTTGGCTTGCTTCTTTCAATTTTTCCCCCCATCCAGATAGACAAGTACCTCTTTTTGATTTAATGAGCTCGAGGAGGATAACACATGCTCGATATAACTCACCTTCGATAAGTTCCTCTTCCATTGTTTAATGAACCATAAGAAGTAAGAGTTCGATCCTGTATGGGCCTATCGATGTGTGATTTAACGAGTCCGAAGATAGAAAACTCGAAGGTTTTTCGGGATTATAGGGTTTGGAAAAACACTTAAAAGAGAACTCTCTCAGTTCCTTTTTCGTACAGTAGTCTAACACGACCGAAAAAGGGGTAAACTATCGCCCGAAAGACGCCCTTTCTGACCCTTTAATGAGTGTGAAAGGAAGCAATGTCACTCGACAATATTTTCATATTTAGAGAGTCTGAAAAGGGTTTAAAGTAGACTCCAACGGAGTTCCATTTTCGTGTGTTTGTGTGTCCATACGGGTCTGAAAAAGACATAAAAGTTTACCTGGTTGCATTCTCATGTATTTACGAGCACGATAAAGAAAAAAGACTAAGCTCGGTATGCCTCCAGCTTGAAACATGGTGGCTTAGCTCCAGAATGATCATCAAAGGATGGAGACATGCCCCCCAAGCTTCAATTCATTCACCAACTTTGAGGTTGTCACCAATTTCTGTGCTAGATGGAGAAAAAGGATACAGATGGATGAAATGAAAGTTCAAAAATGAGACCTAACAAAAGACTCGACTCAACATCTACGAGATCTGGCGAAAGACTCAACTTGAAGGGAGAGGTGATTGTTTCATTTTTTAATGATCTTGACACAGGAAAAGAACTATGCTCAAGGTTCTAGGTTTGATCCCCAAATTGTTGCTTCATTTTTTAATGAGCTTGCTACAGAGAAGAAAAATATGCTCAAAGCCTCTGTTTCATTTTTTAACGAGCTTGCCACAGAGAAGAGAAACTATGCTCGTGACCTCTGTTTCATTTTTTAACGAGCTTGCCACAGAGAAGGGAAACTATGCTCGTGGTTGCTTCTTGATCATGGCTTCCAAGAGGATAATGCTCTGGAAGGATACCATGTCAAGGGACAAAACTTAGTCATGGCTTCCAAGAGATCTTCGTCAGATGGAAGAGAATCACTCTGGAAGGAACACATGTCGAGGATCGTGACAGGGGTAAGGAGATCAAGCTCCAATAACCCTACCGAAGAGATCACCATGTCAACTACCGAATCCAAATCATCGGAAGTTGAGGTCATGGGAGACAAGGCCACATAATTGAGATGTGGCGGGGGTGATACTATCTGCATATAAGAACCACTTAGGGAGGTAACCAAGTCAGGGCCGATGGATGAAAGTTGATCAATAGTCACAATTCTTCCATTGTGAGGGAAATATATCACACAAAAAAGAGTGGATAGAACATCTTTCATAGCATATAAATAATCCCACCCAAGGAGTAAAGTGAAATCCAAGGGGTCTCGGACTACCATAACATCGATAAAGACAGTTTTCCCTCCCAAAGTTACATGAAACTAAGGAAGGATCCCTAAAGGTTGACTAGTTCTTCTATTAAAAGCTAACAGATTCTGCGTAACTGATGCAAGTTGAGGACAACCCAAAGCATGCCAAGAAACAGAGGACAAAATACTAATGGACGCACCTTCATCTATCAAAATTTGAGGAACATCCCGACCACAAACTTGTACTGTAATTTGGAAAGGAATGTGAGAGGGAAGACGAGGTCTAGTTAGCGCACCCCAATCAAAAAGGATGGCCTCATTACTTGGAGGGGGTTTCACAGGACAATGAGGAATTCCCCCCAGTACAGTAGAGTCTGTATTGACAAGAAAAACATGGGAAGTATCAGGTTTACTCTCTAGAAGGAGAGTAGGATCGACCGATGATTGGATTGGATCAACCAATGGTGGACTTGGATAGACCACTTTAGCACTCTTCAGAGGAAGAGTGGGACTGATCAAGGATGAAATCGGATCAACCACTTTGGCATTCCAATGAAGGGTGGGATTGACCAAGGAAGGGACTGGATCAACCACTTTGACATTCCTTAATGGAGGAATGGGATCGACCGATGGAAAAACTAGATCGACCACTTTAGTTTCATTCTCCAAGGGAAGAATGGGGTCGATGGGTAGAAACAGATCGACCGCTTTGGTTTCACTCTCTAACAGGAGAGTGGGATTGACTGAGGATGAAAACAGATCGACCAATTTTGTGTCACTCTTTTGATGAAGAGTGGGGCTGATCGATGATGGAACTGGATCAACTACTTGGGTTTGTGGTTTAATCGAGGAGGAAACTAGATTGATCACCTGATCAACTGAACTAACCGGGGATGGAACCGGATTGAGCAATCCATCAACCAATGATGGGTCAGAGGAACGCTTATGATAACCTTTTGGAAGTTGAAGTTTTTCCAATAGAGAATAATCCTCGTCCATGCGAGGAAAAAGGTGAGAGTAATGATTACCTTTACATAACATGCAAGGGAACTTGACAGTTTTCTTCTTCTTACCAACTTGAACATGACTAGTTGATGGGGTATCATCGACATGACCGACAGAGGCCGATGACATGGAGGACCCCATTTCTAAGACCTTGATAAAACTGGGGCAATCCCTTAGAAAGTGTTCACCCTTACAAAGGCTGCAAGGGAATTTGGGTTTTGGATTCGTCCTTTTAATCTTGTTGATCTCATCAACACTCCCAGTACTATTAATAGTAACTGGTTTCTTAGAGCCAACATTTGATGTTTTTGGGGCCTTGGTCCTTTTTGGGCTCTTCTTCTTCTTCTCTTTTTGTTTCTTCTTCTTCTGATCAACCTGGCTACTTGCTTTAGAGATTTCACTAGGCGAAGAAGGAGAAATGGAAGGAGACTTGATGGGTGAAGGTGAAAAGTTGACGTGAGGTTGATGTGTGGGTGGTGTATTGACATACCAAGTATTAGGTGCAACTGAAACATTGGGAGGATTTGGGATCACCGGAGTGGGGAACAACCAAACTGGTAATCCAATAGTGAGTCCTGGAAGACTCAGTGTGGCAACATGTGGAGGACCAAAGTTTCCAAATGAAGGAAAGGTATAAGGTTCCCTAGAAGAAGGGGTTCCTCCATTGGTACTCCCAGGATGCGATGCCATTAACACTGACTCGACCTAAGGTCCACTAAGTAAAAGAAACAACATACGCTAATAGAATCTAAGATTCACACCCAAGCAAACAGGACCTTCTCTCGATGACCGTACTAGTTGGTGATGAAATCCAATGTCGCGTGATCAAGTCCAGAAGGCGCAGGGATAGGGTGGAACAGTTACAATGGCGACCTTCTTAACAGACTTATGCCTTGGTGGAATATTCCATGCAATAATTGTGGATTTACCCTCCGAGGAGCCTGAGTGAGTTCGACCAATGTCTTCTCCAGGTACAGTGAGACTTCCCACTAAGGTTACCAATTCCCAGTCAGCCCCTAGGCGGGAACAGTCGACAGTCCGATCCAAACGTACGGGCAAGGTATTGAACCCGAAATCAACTAAAAGGATTCCACGCAGTAATTGTGGATTTACCTTGAAGCGATCCCCATAATATGATCTGACCACCACAATCAGTTAAACCATGGAGGGTTAGTCCTCGTATCTCACCCGAATGTGACCTCGTGCGTAACCCCTGTGTGAGAGGGGGATCCCAGGAAGACTTATACGATGATTGGATTTGACTCTCCCTAACTCAGGATGCTACTGTTTTTTTTGGAAACTTTGGAGAGTTATGCTCACAGCCTAATCCAAAGTACTAATCCTAGTTTACTATTGGTGGAGGATCCTAGAAAAGAAAAAGTTCTAAATAATTTTTAATTAGCGTTGATTTTTATAGTTGTTCTTTACTCAGAGGGTGTACGAAAGTGAAACTGATGGAATGATGACTCAATTACAAAAAATATGCATGAAATATGATAGGAAATCATTTCTTTTCAATGAATACCTATCTAAGGGGGAGAGAGAGAGAGTTCTTTTCACTAACAATCACTAATAAGGAGTGTCCTCAAACAAGTTTTCTTCAATCAAATCCTGATGTGATGCTAAAACTTTTGAGATGCCTTCTAACATGCAAAATCAATCATGAAGATGCTTTTTATTGTTTGCATATGAATAATGATCAATTCAACACAATGCTCATCTTGCTAATTATCTTCCTTTATGAATGAAAATCAGACCAACACAAGCAAGAATCATACAAACAATACACCCTCTCATTGTGATCAAAACAAGAAGCGAAATAAAAGAAGCAATCAAAGAGAAAACAAACTTCACACCCAAAAGAAAAATTTGAAGAACAATGATCTTAACTAAAATCAAATGGAAAGATATGTAGACCTTTTATGACCTTCACCAGTGTTTTTCATTCAGTTGATGAGGAGAAAAAGACAATGTATGGGTTCCAAACTCCAAATGGCAGAAAAAATCAACAACAATAGTGACGAAGGCTACAAAATCCAAATAGAAAGACGTTTGTTCTTCAAGCAAAAGATAGATGTCAAAGCTGGAAAGAAGAAGGATTGACTCACAAGGTTACCCAGCAAGAGAGACACAAAGGAAAAATCCTGAAAAAAAACAATTATGGAAGGTTTATTGGCCAAAGGAGGGCTGGCGCTTTGTTGCCAAAGGAAAGGAACATTATAGTGCTATGTGCAAGGCTATTAGGGAGCGTTGGTGCTCTTTTAACACAGGGACAGGGGCTCCAGGTTCAAAAACTCTGAAAAATGTCAAAATTTCCAAAAATTGCAATTCAATCTTGACAATTAGACTGAGTATGATGGGGTAGGAAGCCAATCAGCTCATGAAACCAATAAAAAGAGGAGTGGAAAAGGTCTAAAACAATCAAGGGGTAGAACTAGGTCAATGAGGAGAAATCAAAACAAGAAGTTTCGATTTGAGGCTATCTCCCCAATGGAGTCGCCAGTTTCTGTTGTAGGAAAATCTCCCTGCAGACAGGTAGATTGCCTCAAAGAGATTGACACTAACTCTAAGATAGAAAATGCTTAACGTGGACACTGACTTCCTTTCAAATCTATACAAACTAACACATGAGAAGGAAGGAGAACAAAAGTACCTCTTTATCGACGTTTGTCCCTGGACGCTCCGAGTTGAGCTCCAATCCTTTGCTCCTCACTGAGTCTTGTAGACAAACAAGATACAACCACTTCCTACTCTATTGATATTAGCTTGAAAACAGATCTATCTATCAATGATAATTTCATGTAACATTAGACACAAACTAAAAAGAAACAAGCCAAGCGTGTCATATTAATGAGAATAACAACAACAGTACTTACAATCGTAGATGCAAATGCGACAGCTTCGTCAAGTCCCCTTCGTCTAACCCTTGCCTGAAAGATCGACAACCTAGATAACAATAGCTTCACTGATCACTCTCCTTTGGCTGACTGAGTGTTTCCTATGAGATCATAGGTTTCATGCTAGCAATTCTTCTTCCAATCAGCTCTGTTCCAGCACCACTTATGAGATCATAAGTTTGGTGTAATTCTCCATTTCCCTTCCTTTTTCACCATTAGAAAGCTTGCTTATATATCCTTGGAGAGGATTTAACCACTTGAGATATCCTTGGGGAAGTTGAGGATTTGCCTCCTTCGGTTGAGGATCTGCCCTAGGATCATGGCTGGACTAGGGATTCGAATCCAACTGCCTTCCAAGAATAAAAAGTTGCTTCCCCCATTCATCTCAACAACTTAACAACTTCCTAGAATAGGTAGCGTTCCCTCAAAAGGACCATCAGAGCGTTGTAGCACTCCCTAGTAGGCTTTAGGGGGCCTCTAGCGCTCTCAAAATCTATAGCGCTCCCTCAAGAGGACCAGGGGAGCTTTATAACACTCCATGATAGTGTAAGGGGGAGCGTCGATGCTCCGAGATAGTGTAAGGGGGAGTGCTCCCCCAAAAAACTCAGTTTTTGAGGTGCTTTCAGATGGCAAAAGGTTTGCAAGCCTGTTGACTCATTTCTCCTCTTCCAAATCAAATGTTTGAGGTGTTTCAAGTGTCCTTATCATGTCGTTATAGGCATGACATAGGCATCATGGCAGTATGCTTCCCTGACACTTGTGAGCAACATGTGACACTTCCAACCTTGTGAGAAAAATGCGACACTTGCGACCTTTGTAATGACGACACTTGCGACACTATCAAAGTGAGTAATTTCGATGTGTAACAACAGTATAGGCAAGATCTTATAAAACATAGAAAGATAATACCAGTTTCATTGATCAGCTACATGTTATTCTGTGTATTATTGATTTAAGTTGTTTATGAATGAAATGTTGATTACATTAATTTTCTTTGTCTGTTTTTGTGTCACTGTTTCAATCATATTCATTTAGTATTTATTTGTTTCATATCTTAAAAAAAAAAAGTGTTGTTCATATTTGATTCAGAAACTTTACCAAACAATTATTTTCACAAGATTTCATGCAAACCTTGTAAATTGTAAATAAATTGTTCATAATCATTTGTATATTCACATTCTTAGATAAATATTTGTAATTATTGTGTCGATTGTTAGAATCTTTTCTTTAGTTAGTTTATTTTATTTTTCTATCTTTAGGACCCTAGTTGGCTAACAAAGCCATTAAACCCATCAGAATAGGTTACATCAAATGACTTGTGTTATTTAGACAACCCTAGACCAGATATATTCTTCCAGTTGATGACATGTCAATTCCGCTCGTCAACAATACTCCAACGCAACCTGAATCTGTGAGAAAAGATTCAGGGTCTTTATCTCCACCACTCTATAGTATGAATCTAACCATGTGAATACATGTGTTGAAGTCAAACATGGTAGAAACCACTTGATTACTGGTCATTAGTGAATACCGTTAACAAGTGTGAAAGAAATCACCATTAATTTCAATGACTCCCAAGGTACTCTAGTACAATCCAACGAATGTGAATCAATGAGTTGAGGTCAAACACTTAGTGGAACCTTCCAATCAGGGTTCAATAATGAAAACCCACTATCGAACATGAGGAAACCTACCATTGAGGTATGTAAGTTCCAAGGTGCCAATTAGTTTCTAAGTCTAATTCCTAGATAATGAGTTGAAGTCGATAGAAAAAGACTCGTCACAAGAGGGCCTTAATGTATCCCCCATCAATGACACGAAACAGGTAACAATATTTGAAGTAGATAAAAGTAACAAGTGATTCGGGACTAACTCAAGGATGGCTGACATAATAGAAGGCTTAAGCACTGCAGAAATGGCCGATGCAATAGAAGAATTTCTGGGTTGAACTTCTCTTTGAACATATTTATGACACAACAACTGTCTTGGAAACACTTACTCAACAACTGGGATCACGGACCAATTTGTAATATTATAAAGGAGTATGATCAAGAGACAAGTGGATTTTCTAACCTAGACAAAAAGGCGAGTGAAAGGGTGACATGTTCAAAAGTGAATCTTCCATGGAATATAGGTTTAAATACATTTCTTTCCCAATTTCCCCCCCACCATTACTAGCAAGTACCTCTTTATTTCTACGCAAGCTTGAGGAGAATTACATATGCTTGTAATGTAATCTCATCCTTTGTATAAGTCCCTCGGATTATGTTTAATGAACCCTCAGAAGGAGTGGTTTGGTCCCATATGGGACTTTCAATGTTTTTCTTTTAACGAGTCCAAAGAAAGAAAACTCAGGGGTTTTTCATGTTTAGAGAGTTTGAAAAACACTTAAAGAGAACTCTCTCAGTTCCTTTTTCATAAATTAGTCTGATGAGACTGAAAAAGAGATAAACTATCACTCAACAGATGCACTTTCTAATACTTTAACGAGCGTGAAAAGAACAAGATCGCTCGGCAATATTTTCATGCTTAGAGAGTTTGAAAAGAGCTTAAAGGGAACTACAAGGGGTTCCTTTTTCGTATAACCTTTAGCAGTCCAAAAAAGTGATAAAAGTATACTCAGTTACATTCTCATTGATTTATGAGCATGAGAAAGAAAAAAGACTAAGCTCGGTATTGTTTTCATTTTTACGCAAGATTTAAAACAAAACAAAACTATGCTTGGACCTAGCTTCATTTTTACACAAGATTGAACCAAAGGAAACTATGCTTGGGATATATTTTATTTTTTACACAATCTTAAAAACTAAAAAAAACTATGCTTGGACTTGGTTTCATTTTTACACAAGCTTGAACCAAAGGAAACTATGATTGAGGTAGGTGGTTTCATTTTTACAAAATCTTGAACCATAGAAAACTATGCTTGCGACTTCCCAATGCATGGTTGGTATTTAGCCCCCATCTTAAGAAGCTAGTGGCGCAACTTCAGCATGAAGTCCAAAGGCTGGAAGCATTGTCCCCCAAGCTTTGTTTCATTCAATTGCAAAAGAAGATGAAATGAAGCTTCAAATACTAGATGAAGGACTTGACTCAAATAGAGAGGGGGAATTTTTTTCATGTCTTAACGAGCTTGACATAGGATAAGAACTATGCTCGAGAATCCAGGTTCAATCCCTAGATCATTGTTTCATTTTTTAACAAGCTTGACACAGAACAAGAACTATGCTTGCAAGCTCTGTTTCATTTTTCAACGAGGTTTCTATAGAGAGGCGAGAAACTATCCTCGTAAGTGTTTTAATTTTTTAACGTTCTTGAAATCATAAAACCATGCTCAAGGACTCTCTTCTTGATCATGGATTCCAAGAGGACAATTCTATGGAAGGACACCATTTCAAGGGACAAAACTCGGTCATGGCCTCCAAGAGATGTTCATTAGAAGGAAGAAACACACTCTGGAAGGAACACATGTCGAGGGCTATGATAGGGGTAAGGAGGTCAAGATCCAATAGCCCTACAGAAGAGGTCACCATGTCAAATACCATATCCAATTCATTTTCATCAGCAGTGGAAGGCATGGGATACAATGCCACATAATTTACCTGTGGCAGGGGAAATACCATCTACATATAAGAACCACTAAGGGAGGTAATCCAATCAGGACCAATGAATTAAAGTTGATCAATAGTTACAATTCTTGCATCGTGAGGGAAATATATCACACGAAAAAGAGTGGGCACAATATCTTTCATGGCATATACATAATCTCGCCTAAGGAGTAAAACAAAATCTAAGGGTTCTTGGACTACCAGGAAATCAATAAAGATAGTTTTCCCTCCCAAAGTTACAGGAAACTAAGGAAGGTTCCCTAAAGGTTGACTGGTTCTTCTGTTAAAAGATAACAGATTCTACATAACTGGCGCAAGTTGAGAACAACCCAAAGCTTGCCAAGAAAGGGAGGACAAAATACTAATGGATGCACCTTCATCTATTAGCATCTAAGGAATGTCCCGACCACAAACTTTCACTATAATCTAGAAAGGAATGTGAGAGGGAAGACGAGGTCTAGTTAGCAGACCCCAATCAAAATGAATGGCCTCATTACTTGGAGGGGGTTCCACAGAAGAAGGAGGAACACCCCCCAACATGGTAGAGTCTGTATCAACGAGAAAAACATGGGCAGTATCAGGTTTACTCTCTAGTGGGAGAGTAGGAACAACCGATGATGAGATCATATCGACCACTTGGGTTTCATTCTCCAAGGGGAGAATTGGGTCGACAAGTGGAGACAAATTGAATACTTGGGTTTCACTCTCTAGTGGAAGAGTTGGATTGACTGAGGATGGGATGGGATCAATCACTTGGGTTTCAATCTTTAATGAGAGAGTGTAATCGATCGAGGATGGGATGGTAGTGAACACTTTGTCAACTGGTTCAACTAAGGACGTGACAAGATTGACTGCATGATCAACCAGATTTATCGACGAAGGGATTGGATTGATCATTCCATCAACTACAGGTGGGTCGAGAGTAAGCTTGCGATAAGCAACTGGAAGTTGAGGCTGTGAAACAATTATGTCTTCTAGTAATTTTTAGGCTTCATCCATATAAGGGAAATGGTGAGTTTGATGATTCCCTCTGCATAACCTACAAGGAAAATTGACTCTACTTTTCTTCTTCCCAAGGGTATTTTGACTAGTTAATGGGAGGTCATCAACATGTTGTTCAGAGGTTGACAACATGGGTTGGTGAGGGTGCATATACCATACTTCTATAACCTTGGATAGACTAGGGAAATCCTTAAGAATATGGCTATCCTTACAAGGCCTGCAAGGGTACCTGGGTTTGTGGGTTGTTTGGGTGATATTGACATCATCAACACTCCCAGCATGATCAATAGTAACTGGTTTCTTTCCAACACATCCAACAGTGGTTGGAATTTTAGTTCCTTGTTTATTTTTCTTCTTTTTCTTCTTCCTTTTCTTCTTCTTCTTATCCATCGAGTTACTAGCTTTAGATATTTCACTCAAAAAAGAAGATGAAATGGAAGAAGACCTTGCAAGTGGAGAAGGTGAAGAAGATCTTACTGGTGAAGATAGTGAAGGATCAACATGAGTTTGATGTTCTTGGGGGAAAGTGCTTACGACCGAAGCACTATCTGCATTCGAGATTACCTGAGTGGAAAAAAACCATATCGGTAATCCAATTGCGAGACCTGGAAGGCTCAAAGTAGTGATGTGAGGAGGACCAATGCTTTCGTAAGAAGGAAAAACAAAAGGTTCCCCTAGAGAAAAAGTTCCTTCATTGTTCATTCTAGGAATGGATTCCATTAAATAAAGATCCAACCTAGAGTCTTATGGGGAGAACAAACAACACACACTAAAAATCTAGTAATCAAGCAAACAAACAAAACCTTCTCACAATGAGCACACTAGTTGGTGATGAAATCCAATGTCATGGGAACAATGTAAGAAGGGGATGAGATAGAGCAACTGGAAAATTTACATTGATGACCTGCTTAATGAACTTACGCCTTGGTGAAATCTCCCACACATAATCGTAGGTATACCCTCCAAGGAGCCAGAGTGAGTTTGGCCAACGTCGATTCCAAGTACCATGAAGACTTTCTCCTCCATAGTCACCTTCTGTAAATAACCTAAAGAGAAAGGCCACTAAGGTTACCAATTACTACAATGACGCCTGGGGAAATAGTTAACAGTCTAATCCATGCGCAAAGGCAAGGTATCTAGCCCAAAATCAACTTAAAAGGCTTCCATTCATCATTGTGGGTATACCTTCAAGCGCCCCCCATAATACGCACAATCTCTACATGAAGACCAACAAAGCAGGGTAAGTAACTTTGCTAGTCTCAATGCGACCTCGTGATTGACCCTTGTGTTAGAAGGGCTTCCCAGGACAAAATGTAATAAGTGGATTTCACTGCTCCCTAACTCAAGATTCCATGTTTGTTTGTAGCTTTGGAAAGTTATCTTTCACACCCATTCCAAAGCCCTACAACTAATATAATGTAGGTTTTCTACTAGAAAATATAAAAATGTCTAATCAATTTTTATAAACACTTTATTTTATGGTTGTTGTTACTCAAGAGGAAAATGGCGTGGACAATATGGTGTTTTGACCGACTCGAAATTTATGCAAAGAGATGAAGATACAATATTTTCATTTCAATTAAATCTATGCTACGAGAAGGAGAAAACATTTATCATTCCCATATGCCCAATGTCCCAAAATTTAAAAACTCATCAATATCAATATCTTCAAGAAATGAGCAAAATAGACTGTACACCAATACACCAAAATAGACTGAGCAAAAATTTTCAGAATTTAAGATAAAAAAATGCCAGGAATCATGCAATTTCACTACTTCAAATGCAAGGAAGCCCCCAATCTAACATAAGTCAAGAAATTACAATTTTTTGTTTCAAAGAGACACGAAAAAAAATAGAAAATCACTTCAAAACAAAAACAACCCAAACTAAGTTTCTCTTTTAACACAATTTATTCATAAAAACAAGTATTCTTTCACTAAACAATTCTAAAGAAAAACGATGCTTCGTAACTAAAAGACACTCAAATCAAGAGACCAAATATTTCAAAACCAAAAAAATGAAATATGGCTAAAATAAGTTTCAAAGTTGTCAAGCAGGTTGTAAACAAATTATAATCAAACCCAAAAATTCACCCCAAAACCAAATCCAAGGACTGCGTAAGGAAAACACCATCAAAAATCAAAATTTTCACAATTCTCACAGGTTGTAGACTAACACAGTGTGGAAATCCCTGATTTTTGTAGGCCAGATATGAGTAGGGTGTGGAGTTTCTGCAGTCGTCTAAATAGGAAGGGTGCAAAAATCCTAATTCGTCGCACTATCCCTCTAAGCAGGGTGTGGAAATAAAACAAAAATGGAAAAACTTAAAAATCAATCAGGTTTTCCAGTGAAGTTTAATATTCAAAGAGTTCACTTGGATCTCCCAGTGACTTAGAAAACAAAACCCAGGCAATAAAAGAAAGAAAGAAAGGACAACTAGGAAAACAATTCTTTCCCTAGTGGAGTCACCAATTTTGTTATCGAGTTAATTGTTAAGTGCAGACACAAATCAATCCCCCTAGATCCACCTAGATCTATAACAAAACAAGACAGAACATGGCACTTTCCCTAGGTTCTAATAATCAAATTTACTACCGAACGAAAGACGAGATACATACCTTTTAGTGTCTCTTCCTTATGTATTTTTTTTTCCTCTTTCACTTCGGTGCTCTTGTGATATTGATCTTGTAGTGAGACACAAACCAACCAAAGTGAAAGAAACAAAAGTATATTCAATG
>JZKD02S0609627.1:112176-126132 GCA_000966675.3 Picea glauca | reverse complement strand
CCAGCGGACCCCCCCCCCCAAAAAAAACCGTTTACCACCTCAGGGGGGGTCCGGAATATCGCCTTTCCGAAAACAAAACCGCTTTTCTCATTTTCACCATTTTTTGCCTGTTCAGGACATCTTTTTTCCGGAGGATATTATGGGAAAATGAAAACGAATTTTTAAAAATCGAGAGATTTGTTTCTCCATAATGAAATGAAGAACAAAAAACTCTCTCAGTTTTTTCACAGGTACCACGAGCAGAGAAAATCAAAGCCATCTTCTAGGTCCTTTTTTCCAGATTTTCGTTTTTTTGTTACAATCCTAATTTTGCAGGAGTTGTTACGGCCAGATGGGGACAAATTTGGAGAAACCGAAGGAGGTTTTTGTCTAGAACATGCCCATATCCAATAAACACCTTCATGTTTTTCCCAGGTGTCAATGTTGAAGAGAAAAAGATGTTTTTTCGGACCCCTTTTTTGCAGAAATTAGGCCCGTCTTTCATGGCAGGCAGTTCCAGAATTTGGGGAATTCGTGGCTATTTTTGGCAGAGGCGGTTAAAAATGACTCTAGAAACTTGTTGGTGGATCTCCCCTATTTATTTAGAGATTATTTTTAATGTAAAGGTTGATCAGTCACGGAATCAGGATCGAGTTTTTGTAAAGCAGCTCACTGAGCTTTCTGTATTTTCATCATTTCAATAATACAATCTCAACAGCTACAGGATTCATGTGTCACTTTTGGTGGTGATGTTTTCCTCATTCACTTTAATTTGTTTCTATTGTATTTCTTAAGTTATTCATGCTCTGAATTATGCAAATAAGTTCAAAGAATAGAATTTGTTGAGACATACACTCTGTTTTTGGCTTTGACATAATTATCGATGTTTTCTCCTCAAAGGTTAGTTTCAGGATTCTTGATTGCCCTATCATTGCCTGGCCCTCTCATATTACTCCTCTAAATCCAAAATCAAATTCAAAGAATCCACCAAGATTGCATACCTTTCCCTGTAATGTTGTCTATAGAACTTGTTTTTGATTGAGCTTTAGATTGCGACTCCATTGCCCATGGTTCATTTTTCTCTGCTCTTACCAATTAAAAAATCCAAACTCTTAACCCATTAACTAGCCTAATATTCTCTTCAAACAAAGTTATATCAGACAAAGAGATCCCTCTCTGAGTCCTGGAGGGCTATATCCAAGACTCGAAGCGTTTTTGATGTTGCCTCTTTGACTTCCATCACAGCCTTGGGAAAATTACAGAGCGCTAATAGAATGGAGACCATACTGGGGAATAGTTACCCAATAGTACACTTCAAAGCTCCAGATCCAATCACTGATGGTGAAAAGTGACCAGACATAAGAAGGCTGAGATCATTCACCTCGCGAACTCCAATCAGCTCCAGATAGTGCCAAACTCAAAGACTCCACTGGAGGAAGAACCGAAAGCATGGCTAAGTATCCTAGAAAGACCAGGTACTCAAGCTCAAATTGCATTCAAGACATCTTTGGTTTTATCTGCAATTATGTTTTGTCTTATTCTAAGCCTGATCAAAAGTATATTGCTGAAGATTACATTGACCACCTGTTGATTGATGAGCCTCAAGAGATAATATCCCCAATTGTAGATTATGTGCATACTCATACACCTGTGCACATCCTAGATGGACCTATAGAAACCCTAGTGATACATAAGCCTCCTGCTTTGTCCCCTAATATTGATAAACCTCTGGGTGGTTGTGAGCTTCTCACTTCATCTCATGTTCTTTCAAAAGTACCAGACTGATACAAGCCTCTAGATTTGCCTCCTACTCTCCATGACCTCCTTGCAAATTACACCAATAATCTGCCCAGGTTTGATGGAGAGAATGCCAATATTATTGCTGAAAATCATATCCAAAGTATTGATGATTTTCTTAACTTCTTTGAGGTAGAAGATGATGATGTCTGCATCTGAATGTTTTCCCTATCATTGGGAGGTGAAGTCAAGAACTGGTTTAAAAAACTCCCAGTTGCAAGAATTAAAACTTTTCATCAGTTCATGTAAGTTTTCCTACACAAATGGGTGGTCATGGGAAATGTTTTCCTCATCCTAGAAGAGTATGACCACTTGAAAAGAAAGCCAGGGGAGATAGTACAACAGTTCTCAACCAGGTTCAATGAGGTGTATCATTCAATACCTGTGGATGTAAGGCCACCTCTTGGTTTAGCTAAATTGCATTTCCTAGAAGCCTTTGATCCAGAAATGACATTCCAGTTAAGAGAAATTGACACTGCAACCCTAGAAGAAATGAAAAATGTCGAAATCGATGTGGAAGCTAACCCACTGAACAGGAAGGAAAAGCTAGAAGCAATGAGAAAAGACAAAACAAAAAAGGAGCAGTTGAAATCTTCAGTAGCTAAACTGGACATTTTGGCCAGTGCCATGGAAAAGTTGATGTAGAAGATTAACATAAAAGAGGAGCTTGTTGTCCAAAGACATCATGTTCCATTGATTTAAGAGAAAGAAATGGTCATAGTTCCCAAACATTTTTCTTCTCATACTGGTACCATGGTTTGAATAATGATTCGTTCATGTATTCAGTTCACAACACAGTCAAAGATGAAACTCCATCTCAACTTGTAGAGGAACAAATAGCGGACATGATATGCATGTTCAATGGCATTTCATCCATGGATGATTTACCCAAGTGTGACCAGTATGATGATGATCATGAAGCTGAAATAGAGGTTGTCTGTTCAAAGAAACTAGCAGCATGTTGTTGGCACGAGGAAGGTCAGTTACAGGTTAGATATGACAATCAATCTGCACATGGAAATTATGACAGTAATGATCAATGTGCAAAAAATCTTAGAGTAAGTGAAAACACTTTGCCCTTATGTTTCTCATCTTTTCAATTTCTGAAAAGAAACTCTAGGCCAGTTGTAAATAGTGAAGACAGAAATCCCTCTGATAAATTAGTTGATGATGCCATTAAGGACATGGAGGCTTTTCTAAACCTAGAATTGCACCCCTTGACCTACATTGATTTTCAGATTCTTGATGAAATCTTAGAGCCTGAGACAAATTCTGAGTTAATTCAAAACAACTCTATACCATTATGCTTTAATTCATTTCAGTTTTTAAAAAATAATCTTGAGTATATGCTAAAGGATAAATACACAAAAAATCAAGAAGTTGCAGTGGAACCAATGCAACAGTCAATTCAATTTCTACAGGATCCAATATCTGATCGGTTGGATGACCTGTGTTGTCAAAGTCATTTTCCATCATCCAGTCATGGGATAAAAAGTTGTTATGATATGGATATGATAAGACAATCAACTATAGGGGTTTGTTCAACAAAAGCATCTTTTCAAAACCCATCAGAAAAGTTGCAGCCATGTCAGGAAATGCATGAGGATGAAAATAACATAGGTACAGTGCCAGAGCATGTCGATCACCTGGAAGAATCCAAAAATCAAGGAACATGTCATTTCTACCTTGATCCTATAGCTACCTATATGGAAAAAAAATTCACTGTAGAGCCTCAATCTATCTCTGGAAATACTTTTGTTCTTCAAGATTGTCAAGGTCTCTATGGTAAATATCAATCACGTTTTCAGCAGTGGCCTTTTCACTTTGCAGTTTTGAATCCATGGGCAAAGGGTCAGGCTACCTATTTGACTATGAAAACAAGCAGTCAAGCAGTCCACTGGTCTCAGAAGATACTTGATTGGCTTCATTGGAATTTTTGTATTATTTGATTTAACAAAATTATCAGTAGCATAGGGTAGGTAGGAGAATGTGAATAAGATCAACATTCTGAGCATCTCTTTTTCAGCAGTGTTCATTTGATTTGGTTTTAGTTGCAAGATCAAAATAGGTACAGGTTGCAAAATAAGATTTTGGGATCAGCCTAATGGATAAAGCATCGGTCTGCATGTTCATAGGTCTATGGTTCTTGACACCTCCCAAAAGAGCTTCCATCCCCAGGTGGAGCCATTGTTATAACCCTATAATTCATAGGGTCATCTGTTGACTGGAAATTTTTCACTCTGGGTGTATAGGTTTGAAAATAATATTTCGTCTCTACAAATTATTTTCAAGGGAAGCAGTGCACCAAACCCTCAAAAAGTCATTAAGCCTAAGTTTGGCCTCATATACTGCATTCGTGCCTGGAGAATAAAGAACCCGCTTAGATTGATGGTTGATCTAGCGGCGCGTAGATCAACGGTTGACAGTGGATTTCAGACCCCTTCTATTGTTCTACCTTTAATAGTGTGGGGGGGTCCAGAATGGTGATTAAAAAGTGCACACAGATCTACGGTTGTCATGGAGGCATGCAGATGGATGGTCTACAGGTGATTCTGGACCCCCCTCGATTGTTCTGCCTTTAACGATTGGGGGGGGGGGGTATGGAATGAGACGGTTTTTTTCGGTGGGCCCTATCTATACGTGTCATCCATCCTTTTCGCCCGATCCCATCACCTTTTCTGCATCCTTCATCCGCCGTTGTGCCCTCACCCCCTTGTCCTTTGTCTATTCGACTACACCCCTTTGCCAATCTTACCACTTCACGAATAAATGAACTTAGGATTAAAGAAAAAATAACAATAAGTTAGTTAGATTAAATAATAATAAATGTTAGTATAGTCAGAATAGGTTAAACTAGCTAATAAATAACTAGTTAATAATTAATTAATTAATTGATTAATAATTAAGTTAAAATCTAAGTTAGTAACTAGGTTAGTTTTTAAACAAAATAAAACATAAAAAATAAAATTAATAAACAAACATTAAATAATATAAAACATATTAAATATAAAAACAAAAAATATATAAAAAACAAAACATAATAAAACAAAAAACATATAAAACAATAAAAAAATAAATTAAATAAAAATGAAACGTAAACAAAATATGTAATAAATATAATATTAAAAAAAAAACAAATAAAAAAAAAATTAAAAACAAACCTACATTATCCTAAGTCTACCCCACCCAAAATCCCACGCACACCTTCATACATCACGCCCCATCTACTCACATCAAACATTTAAATGAATGACTATTAAAAATTCTGGACCCCCCCTCACCATCCGAAGATTAATGAGAGGGCGGGGTCCGGAATGGTAGTTTCCAGAAACCACCCCCTGGATTGGTGTCAGCCCCATAATCCAGTAGACCCCCCCAAAACTGCTTACTCAGGGGGGGTCCAGAATACCGCCTTCCCGAAAACAAAACCACTTTTCTCATTTTCATCATTTTTTGCCTGTTCAGCACGTCTTTTTCCGGAGACGATTCTAGGAAAAAAAATGAATTTTTAAAAACCGAGAGAGATGTTTCTACTTAACGAGATGAAGAAAAAAAACCTCTCTCATTGTTTTCACAGGTGCCACTAGAAGAGAGAATCAAATCCATCTTCGAGGCCCTTTTTTCCAGATTTTCTCTTTTTTGTTACAGTCTTGATTTTGCGGGAGCTGTTACGGCCAACTGGTGTTGAATTTGGAAAAACCGAAGGAGGTTTTTGTCCATAACATGCCCATATACAATAACATCCTTCATTGTTTTCCCATGTTTCAACATTGAATAGAAACAGATGTCTGTTCGGACCCATTTTTTGCAGAAATTAGGCCCATCTTTCATGGCAGGCAGTTCCAGAATTTGGGGAATTCGTGGCTATTTTTGGCCAAGGTGATTAAAACCGACTCTCAAAATTTGTTGGGGGATATACCCTATTTATTCAAATATGATTTTTAATGTAAAGGTTGATCATTCAGGGAACCAGGATCAAGTTTTTGTAAAGTAGCTCACTGAGCTTTCTATATTTTCATCATTTTCAATAATACAATCTCAACAACTACAAGATTCATGTGTCATTTTTGGTGGTGATGTTTTCCTCATTCACTGTAATTTGTTTCTATTGTATTTCTTAAGTTATTCATACTCTGAATTATGAAAATAAGTTCAAAGAATAGAATTTGTTGAGACATACACTCTGTTTCTGGCTTTGACATAATTATCGGTGTTTTCTCCTTAAAGGTTAATTTCATGATTCTTGATTGCCCTGCCATTTCCTGGTCCTCTCATCTTACTCCTCTAAATCCAAAATAAAATTCAAATAATCCACCAAGAGTGCCTACCTTTCCCTGTAATGTTGTCTATAGAACTTTTTTTTGATTGAGCTTCAGATTGCGACTCCATTGCCCATGGTTCCTTTTTCTCTGCTCTTACCAATTAAAAAATCCAAACTCTGAACCCATTAACTAGACTAATATTCTCTTCAAACAAAGTTATATCAGACAGAGAGATCCCCCTCTGATTCTTGGAGGGATAGATCCAAGACTCGAATAAGTTTTGATGTTGCCTCTGTGACTGCCATCACAGCCTTAGGCAAATTACAGAGCGCTAACACTCTCTCTTCTTCAAACTTTTCCTGGAGAGAAACCTTCTCCTATTTTGCAACTATGCATTGTTCTACGAGTATTCCTTTCACTTGTTTCAAGGCCTAGGTGTCTTGCTATTTTTATTCTTGAGCATGACAAAGGTGAGCTTCCACCGCATCAGCTAGTCGGTGGAGTTGAGTTGGCTCATCTCCCAACTCTGGTTATCCTGATTTTAGGGGCACAGTGGAGACTGCATGGCTGGAATGAAGGGCCTGTTGTACCCCTCGAAGTTGAACCTCAATTCTATTGTACATTTCCTCCTACTTAGCTTCCTTCTTCTCCATGATTTCCAGTGAAGCATCATTTAGGGTTATGATGACGAAGTCAAAATCATCAATAGTAAGTACAGTCTTCACCTTGGTCATGATGGCTTTCGATTTCTTCTGAGAAGAAGGTTTCGATGGAAAAACCTTCCTCTTTTTCAGGGGATCAACCTCGTCTCTGGGTGGTGTTACTTTGCCTGGATATTGTTCATCTCCTTTGACATTTAGTTCTTCTAATTCATCATCATCCCCTCAGTCAGGTGATACTGAAGCAATCTTTCCTAAGGCACTACTTAAATATTGGACCTCTTTGGTCTTCTTCATTCTATTAGGCCCAGGTGTATCATGTTCTTTATCTGTTGTCTCTAGGATATCAGGGTCAGACATCTCTGTAGGGTCTATGGGAATAAGGAGGTCTATAGACCAATCCTTAGTGATCTCCTCCAGGTCTTCTTCCATGATCTTGTAGTACAATTGAAGTTTCTCCTTATGTTCATTAACTCACAATGTTATGTAGATGAAGTGTTGATTTGTGCAAAATTTCATCAAGGGTCAGAACCTTTGTAGGGTGTTTGGAGTCATGCAAGGTTCAACTTCAATGGCTCTCTTCAACTGCAGGTAATAGGTGTTAAAAACAACATTCGACTTCCACTGTTTTTTCATATCACTCGAGTACCAAAGGGTAGTGAACTTTGAAGAAAGTGGCTCGAATGGTTTAATATCTAGGAAGGTCACACCTTCCGGCATCTCCCACACAAAAAAGGTGATGAGGATCACGAGCCAACTAAAGTGGAACTTGTAGCCCTAATTGTGTGCTTCGCAACAGTCTAGTTCCAGCTGATTAACTAGGTACTTCTCCCAGTTCATCTGTAAGCCTTCCACGCACTTTCCTTCAATGTCAATGAAAAATACTGTGACCTGCGTAGGTATGTTATTCCTTACTAATTTTTCGGCAATTAGCTAGCAGTATAGGCACACTACACCATTTTGGATGGAGGATACCTTATAGCCTTACATTCCCTTTTCAAAATCATCATATGTATCCTTGATCTTCTGTGCTAGCACGTGATCTGTGGATTTTCCTGAATATAACTCCTATGGTTCAGGTCCTTGCATACTTAATCTCATGATCCTATGGATCAACATCGGATCGAATTTAATAAAATGGTCTAGCCATAAGTAGCCACCATGGTAACATGAAAGTAATAGCTTGACACAGGTGTTCACTTCCTGGTGCTTTCCGAAGTGTGGGATTTTCATTACATTTAGCAGAGTGGACTGCGTGACATTCATTGTCCACAGTTGGGGAATTATCTTTGAGTTCTTCCCCTTTGTCCTAGTCAAGTATTTATATGGGCTGAGCATATTGTAGTTCTTGCAATATCCAAGGTTGAAGTCACTAAACTTCAATGCTGTGATCTTGTCTTGTTGCGTGTGAACTATGCATATCCCCTTTGGGAGGTACACAGTAACTATGGAGTACTCGAAATCTCTTCGCATGCTATCTCGACTCACTGTGCCAGCCAGAGGTGGGATGTAATCAGGCAATATGGATGGGATAAACCTCACATTTTCTAGGTCATCTCTGTGTTTGGTTCTCTTTTCTGCTGATGGTCGAGATGAACCAGCTCCACGAGCATTCGACGGAGAGGCTTGCACACCTCTCATCGATGATTCTTGAATAATTGTAGAGATTTCTCTTTCAGACATTACTCTTTCAGTCATTAGGTCAATGATAAATTCTTCAACAATTTTCTCTGCAGTGCTAAGCTCATCCGACATGCACACTAGTGGTTGAATATCTCAAATTGAAGAGTAATTGCTCAATGCAACGAGATGAATGGCAATAAAATGATGATCACTGTGTGAAATCAATGATGCTACAAGATCAAATATTCATGGTTAGCAAAAGTGTTCTCGTTGCATGGCGGGATGGGATAAATATATAACTTGGCAACAGATCTCTTGCAACAGGTGAGAATCCTTCATTAACTCAGTTATGTCTGTTATGGTGCGGTCCCAATGGTCTGGTGGAGAACTTTCTAATCATAACTACCTTTCTACCCATTCAGGCCATCGTTATAATAGTTATACTATCCCCAATGGCTATATTGCTTCACCATGGCGAAGTGCCATGTGACGGTGTTTTGATATACTGATGAATTTCCACTTTTGTGAATTTTCCTTCTGCGAAGTTCCCTCTGGAACCTTTTGTAATGTGTCGATTTTATCTCTCTTCTTACTTAATTTTCTAGCCTTCTTTCTAGTGAGATTCATCTTAGAATTCCTTTTTCCATTCTGATTCTTATCTTCTTTTGGCTGAGTAACTTTGCGTTGGCGAGATTCTTTCCTACAAATCAGGGGTAATACTTCATCTGTATCTGGAATAGGTACTTCGGTCTTCTGTGAATCTTATAGTATTCTTCCTACTTCAACATGCAAGTATCTGGTCTTAAATAGATTTTCTCAATTCTCATGTTCCTCAATCAAGTGCACGATCCTCCTAGTCATGAAATCTTTCAACTCTTGCTTCTTCTGCCCCAAGATTTCTTCATCTTTTCTTCTGGCCTAATTTTCTTTCAATCCAAGGTTTTCCTAGTAACATAGTAAATGGAGTGTTTTTCTCAATAAATTTAACAAATTCATATTCTTCCTTTGTCGAAGTTCCATTGGCACTCATAGATATATGGGTAAGTCTTCCACATAGGGTTATAATTTTTCCTCTGAATAATCCTATTCCTCCCAATGAAGGAATCATAGCAGGCTTTCCTAGAAGTTCCCAAGTCCTTTTTTTCACAATATTCACCCATGTTTCCTCATCCAAAACACAGTCAATGTTGAAGTCTCATATTCTTTCTTAAATGCAATATTTTTCTTTGAAGATCTCTGATACGTTGATATGTCGACTGTCATTCAATGTTTCTTTCATCTGTAGAAATATTTTTTCTTATTCTTTCTGGGGTTCTTCCATAATATCAGTTGCTTGACCTTTCTCATGGTATTCTTGTCTCATATTCATCCTTTCAACCTTAGCAATCATTCTAGGGAAATCCAAAACTTCATGGTCCATAGCCTTGAAACATAGGCAACTAGGTCTTCTTTGAAGGCATTCCTTAGCTAGATGTCTCAGTTTTCTACAACTGTAACAAAGGGTTAATCCTCTCTTTCTCTTAAATGGTCCCTAGCCTTTCCTATATTGCACGCTAGGATCATGGTAGCCAACCTAGAAGAAATTCTTTCTAGGATCTTGCATCCATTGTTAGTCCAAACATTCTCTCTATGCATAGGTATAACATATATTTCATTATTCTTATCAGATCTATTCATATCAATTCTTATTTTGTCTATCAATGCTCTAGCTTTCAGGCTAGGAAAAATCTTATCAAACATACCTAGATCCATACTTTAGAAACAAAAATTTCCACTAATATTATCTTTAGTAGAGCACAAACCTTCCAGATCTAAAACTTTTCACTATTATTACCTCTATCAGAGCACAAAGAATTCATATCTTACCTCTTTTCTTCAGATCTGACCCTTCTTGGCACAAAGATTCACAAATCAATGAGAATAATGTTCACTAGAGAGATGGATCTACGCACAGAGATTTCACAATTTTAGGTTAAATATTCATACAAAGATTTTTTTTCCTCAATTCCCAGCAATCATAGTTTCAAGGTCTCGACAATGGAACCATTTGTTGGCACAGGGGCATACCCAGGGTTCAACGCTACAACAATGCACCAAAAACACCCTAACTGTTGGCCCTTTCAGGAACACCTGGGAAGTATATGAAGTCTCACCCGAGGTAGAGGCATGGGTGATTGCAAGACTCCAATGTCTTCAACCTTAGCTGGGACACAGATCTATGATTGTAACAATTAATAGAGCACTGAGAAATTAACATTCATCAATATTCATTCTCAGTTACAATGGAGTTAACCCTAATTATAGAGCATCGCAGTATTCAACCAGATCTAGCATCTAGAAACACTTAACATGATGAACCAGATCATATCTAGCAAATTCAATCACTGAGCACATGTATGTAAGTAAGATCCAACATCCATCCATATTATTAAGCACTAAGCATCAATAGATCATTCATCTATATTGAAGCACTAAGAAAATAAACACATTAATACATCGCACAAAGCATAAAAACACAACATGTACATGGTTAACCCCCACCCTGGGGCTACGTCCACCAAATATTCTCTTCTTTATTATCCTTGGTCAAGCTTCTTACAGGCACATAGCAACCAAGTTATACTCCACAAAAGACAAGAGATATGCGCGCACTCCACCAGATCCTCCTTTTTCTAGCTAAGGTATAGCACAAAGCCTTCACATAGTCTCTTACAATGACTTTCACTTAACTCTGCAAGTCTCACGCATTATTCACAAAGGCTTACAACTCTTGATCACATAGATCGAATTCTAACACTTAGCCATTTGTACTCACTTGCATGAATCGCAACTGCCTCTTCTTAAAATGACTAGCCTTCTATTTATACATTAAAAAATAGGCCTAAGCATGGGTAAACCCATGGGACGACATTCCCATACCTGTTACATAATCCCAAATCCCATAAAAGGGTTGAGATCCTGTGATCTTTGCTTCGTATTACACTCTACCTTCGATAGCCTATCAAAGTCCCAAAATCGGTCAAACATGACCAAGAATCCTCAAAATTTGGTCAAGGGCCAACATCGACACTAACATGTAATCATTCCATATGAATATCAATTGCATCTCCCAGTCACACCCTTTGACATTTTCCTATAGGATCCTCACATCCGGCTCTATAGTACTATCACCTCCGCTACATTTCAAGTACTGTCACCCAATAGAATTCTCTCGCACATGAGTTGTCACATTCACAGTCCTCTTTGGCACTTTGAAACTCATGTTTCTTTCACCCCTATGGATGGGAGTTCTGATAGTTATAAGCATTCTAGAGAATCAGCCTCATGCTCCTTCTCCCCATTATGCTATCTTTCCAAATGGACTCGCAGGATATCTCCTCACGATCCTCATTTAACTGTGCCTCCATAGTATCATTAACCTATTGGAGTTACTTAACACACACGTAGGATTTATTTTTCCTAAGTTTTTTCCATTTTTATTAGTCATAATTAGTCATTATCCAATCTCCTAAAATTTAGGGGAGAATATTCCATCTGAAGAATATTCTCTTTCAGTTGACACTTCAGTTTGACTAGTTGAGTTGAGTTTAGATGCTACATTGGTTTTGTCACCATGCAACATTGGGATCATCACCATGATAATTTGACCTTGCCTTGGTATCATCACTAGAGTGGATCATTAGCCTCGATTCCCTAATTTAACTCCTCACTACTCTATGTTCAGTCAGTTCACTAAAGACTAGTTGACTAGTTAACTCAACTAGGTGGCAGTTCACTCCCATAACTACCTGAGAGACTAGACTAGGTGGAAGTTCACTCTTGTAATTGTTGGTGTGTGTCTAGATATCTCTATACCACCACTATGGTGTATTGTTTCACCTCAATTCAGACTCATTGAGTTATACATAGTATATCATGTGTAAATTATTCATTATTCACAATGGTTAATGAAAATTCTTTCCATTATTTCTCTCCTTCTTCTTCTTTCTCCAATTCTCTCTGAAAATGTGTGTATTATTTTTTATCTAGATCTATTTTGTGTAGGTTCAACACATTTACATGGTATCATAGCCAATAGACTGCTAATCAAAAGCTACACCAAAAAAAATTTGCAAGTACAAAAGATTGAAGACAATGGAAAGATGGAATTCCAAAAAGAATTCATTCTTACACCTTACAACCATTTTGCATGGAAGGAGAAAATATCCATACATATCCAATCCATAGGGTTGTACAATTTAACCATGAATATAGATACAGATCCTACATCAACCATAGAAAAATCCAAGTACTTAAATCGCATGGATGAGTCACTCAGAACAAATTGCAATCTTATTTCTCCCGATCTTATTTTTCACATATCTTCCTATAAGACTCCCAATGAAGCCTGGAAAACCTTGAAATGGATATTTGGAAAATAGGATGAGATGAGGGGACACATGATAGAGGTAGATATGCTCACATTGGATCCAAAAATCTTCGACAATATCCAATATTTATTTAATAAATTCAAGGATTTACTGTCGCAACTCAAAGCTTGCGGGGTTGAGAAATTGATAGAGGAGTGTTAGGATATTTAGACACTTAGGAGTTAGTTAAGATATACTTGGTATAATATGTCGTTAGGTAAAAGTGTGTTTCTTTAGTATGCATTAGTATGCATTTGTAGTTAGGAAATCCAACAGTCACGATATGTTCCCGACATAGAGTGATCTGACGGTTCATACTCTCCTCGATCTTAACGGCCATTGATCCATGGCTTAACACCTGATTGGTCCATGATATCTATTTAAAGAGCATGGAGGTTCATTTTCCGATGATCTATTGTGAGAAACTCTCTTGTAAAATCTCTTTGTAATCTTTTTCTTTGCATTAATAAACTGCTCCAAGTGGCCGCGTTGGTTGGGGCCGTGGATGTTTCCCCGTAGGGGTTTACCACGTGAAAACATCGGTGTGTTGATATTTTATATAGTTTTTTGAGTGGTTACTGAAGGTTTTCATCCTCTTTTGGAATAACTATGTTTCCAAACATTGTATCAGAACCTATTTGAAGACCCACTCCTGTTGTAGATCGAGATCGTGAAGCCGAGTTGCCTCATCTCCATTTTATGGAATTTTAGTACATTTTTGGGATGAAAGGACTATTCCATTGTGTCCGGAGCACTCGTTTCATTCAGGAACACTTTTATTTTCACTTGAAAAGGTTTCCGTTTGCCCAATATACGGCCATTACAGTTAGATCCAGAGGTATAAAGTTTGAATACGCATTTTTTTTAATTTTTACAAAGTTTGGATTTTATTTCGGTTTGTATTTTTTATTTCCGGGCTGCTACTCTTTTAGATATGCATATTCTATTTGCCCTGCACCTTGTGCGATCTCAGAAAATCAGAAACAAATAGGAAAAGGTGCATCTTCCGGGTAAGCTAACCGAGATCTAACCCTTGTTGTCATCAAGAAGCGAATTTTTTTTTCTTGTGTGAAAAGAGTTTGTTTGGAGCAAGCTCTCCAAGGCCATCTTCCACAACAACAACAACACCCCCAATCCTCCTTCTGAACATTACAATATTTTTTGCTAGACCATTTGGTTAAAACTTGCCTTATTAAGTAAGAGGTCTTGAGTTCAAGTCTCTCTTTT
>JZKD02S0609627.1:90552-109661 GCA_000966675.3 Picea glauca | reverse complement strand
TTTGCACTATTTCCTTGGCCTCCAAGTTTTGCAAACTAATGAAGGAATTTTTCTTTCCTAGTCTAAGTATGCTTGTGAACTTCTTCATCGCTTTCACATGGACGATTGTAAACCAACCCCATCTCCCTTCCAGTCTGGAGTCAATCTTTCTACCACTTGTACTTCTCTTGAATTTGATGCCACCCTGTATCGTCAGTTAGTTGGTAGCCTCTTATACTTGACTCATACCCATCCTGATCTTTCCTTTGTTGTTGGTCTTGTTGCCCAATATATGAAAACACCCCATGAAAGCCATTGGAAAGCAGCTAAAAGTACACTTCGTTGTGTTTGTGGTACTGTTCAGTTTGGGATACATTGCAGTTCAAGGGGGACTCACTTATTGGTTGGTTTCACTGATTCAGATTAAGCTGGCGACCCCGATGATCGAAAGTCTACTGCAGGCTATGTTTTCAACCTTGGTTCATGACCTATCACTTGGGCCTGTAAGAAACAACAAGCTATTTCACTTTCTTCAGCAGAAGCAGAGTATCGAGCAGCGGTAAATGCAAGTCAGGAATCCCTGTGACTTCGATAGATCCTTTTAGAGTTTGGATTCCAGCACCAGCATCCGACCAGACTTTGGTGTGACAATCAAAGTGCCATCAAGCTTGCCAAAGACCCAGTTCAACATCAGTGTAGAAAACACATTGAGCTACACATTCACTTCATCAGAAAGCTCATTCATGATCAAGTTATTGAAGTTCTCTTTTTCCCTACAGAAGATCAAGTTGCAGACATTTTCACAAAGTCTCTTACAAAAGCGAAGTTTTCCAAACTTCGATCTATGTTAAGAGTTCAGGAAGTTGTCATTAAGGGGGGATAGGGTCTAATGCCTCCTTCCTTCTCCTATTTGTGTCATTATTGAAAATCCTTCAATCCTATCCCAAGTTGTTCTTAAGGGGGGATGTTAGGATATTTAGACACTTAGGATTTAGTTAGGATCTACTTGGTTTAATATGTCGTTAGGTAAAAGTGTGTTTCTTTAGTATGCATTAGTATGCATTTGTAGTTAGGAAATCCGATGATCACGATATGTTCCCGACATAGAGTGATCCGATGGTTCATACTCTCCTCGATATTAATGGCCATTGATCTGTGGCTTAACACTCGATTGGTCCATGATCTTTATTTAAAGAGAATGGAGGGTCATTTGTCGATGATCGATTGTGATAAACTCTCTTGTAAAATCTCTCTGTAATCTTTTTCTTTGCATTAATAAACTGCTCCAAGTGGTTGCGTTGGCTAGGGCTGTGGATGTTTCCCCATAGGGGTTTTACCACATGAAAACATCGATGTGTTGATATTTGATCTGGTTATGTGAGTGGTTACATAATTTTTTCATCCTCTATTGGAATACCTGTGTTGTCTAACAAGGAGAAACAAATGGTTCTTACCATTCTCTCAAATATTGGTCCTGAATTCTCTGTATTCATATCCACATTCCATTTTTTCAGATTCACCTTTGGAGCCACCTAGAAGATGCCTTCTCTTGAGGACTTTATCGAATCCCTGACACAAGAGAAAACCAAACTCATCAACATGGGTACAATCAAAGGCCCAAGGGTGCATGCATTCACTTTTCATGATGGCAGCCAAAAATATAATAAATATAAAGATAAATATAAATGAAAATATCATGCACATCCAAAGAAGGAAGGGTACACAAAACCCTTCACCGATGCCTCGGGATCCAAAGGGGAAAATGGAACAAAAGGGGAGAAATGCACGTATTGTCACAAAGGATTCCATTTGGAATCTACATGCATGAAAAAACAAATAGATATGATGTCTCAAATACTTCATAAAAAAAACCTTGGAGATCGCATCCCTGAGGGAGAAAAGAAGAAGAAGATAGAAGATCTGAATTCCAAGAAAGGTAATTCTATCCATGCCTTGATTTCCATCAAATCCTCTCCCGATGCTTGGGTCATAGATTCAAGATCATCACATCACATGGATACCTCATAAGTAGTCTATTCTTCATTGGATTCATGCAAAGGTCCTCCTATTCTGATGGGGGACAACTCTTATGTCAAAATCACTAGCAAAGGAAGGATTGAACTCACCAACGGAAGCTTCGAGAATGTGTTGCATGTTCCCAAGATTTCCGTAAAGCTTCTCTCTGTGTATCAGATGATGAATTCTAGCACCAGAAAGAAATTCGTATTCACACCAAATTATGTGGACATCTACAACATGAAAACCAACTCCAGGGTTGCTACTGGTGAGGTAAATCATCAGTCTAGATTGTATACATTTTCTAAATTCATTGAACCTGATTCTGCTTTACTGCTTACTCATGCTAATGAAATTAGTAGGATGCAGAATGAAAGGTTTGGACATTTTAATTTCAGATACATGCAATAGCTTAGCAACCACAAATTAGTTGATAGTCTACCAGACATCCATTTCTCCAAGGGAGTATGTGATGGATGTGTTCTCAGAAAATACCCTCAAGAGAAATTTGACAAAGGAAAGTCTCAAGGAGTTTCCACACCTTTAGATCTGATCCATACTGACCTCATGGGTCCTTTTCTACATCCATCGATCAACAAATCTAGGTTTGTTCTCATTTTTGTTGATGATTTCTCATGTTTTACATGGATCTACTTTCTCAGGAAAGAATTCGAGGTCTTTCAACACCTCAAAGATTTCAAAGCCCTGGTTGAGACACATTCCAGAAATAAGATCAAATTCCTCTGAACTGATAACGAAGGAGAGTATGTAAATTATGAGATCCATAATCTTTTCCATGAGGCAGGGATTCAGTTGCAGCATACAGTTCCCTACACTTCGCAACAAAACAGAGTTATTGAGGGGAAAAACAGATCTCTAAAGGAGATGGCATCTTGCATGTTGCATGCAAAGTCACTACCATAGAGACTATGGGATGAAGCACTTAACTATGAAACATACATCCAAAATGGATATCCCCATAGATTTTTCAAGGATAAGAGCCCCTATGAGGCTTGGAGCGGCCTCAATTCGGAAGTGAACCACTTTCACATTTTTGGTTCACGTGCATGGGCCCCAGATTCCCTCTAAAAAGAGGAAGGCACTTGATCCACAAAGCACTGAGTGAATTTTTTTTGGATACCCCGATGATGTGAAAGGATATCAGCTTATTGATATTTCCTCGGACTAGCTCATCATTGAGCGTAGTGTCCAATTCGAGGAAAGTGTCTCGCATGTACCTCAACAGCCGCATGCAAACACCTTCACTCTTCCACCTGTTCGAGATTATGAGAATGCACATGACGAATCTTATTCATATGATATTTTTGATTCATAGGACTTAGATGATTCAGATTCAGAGTCAATATAGTTACATGTGGAATTAGAGCATCCAGATGCAGTTGGAAATCTAGAGAAGAGGTCCAAGTGGGAACATACTACTCTTCAGGATGCAGGGGATCGCGTTGGTGATCCAACCAATACTAGGAGGAATTGATATGATTTCAAGGAGCCTCCTGTTGCACTCACTACAACTGAACCATTTCCCTCCAGACATATTTTCTTGGTTTAGTCTTTCGATCCACAGTCTTATGGTGAGGTTGTTGGAAATCCCTTTTGGGAATCTTCTATGTAGGAGAAGTTCATGTCCCTCCTCGAGAACCAGACTTGGGATCTAGTTCCCCTTCCTTTTGGGATGAAACTTGTTAGATGCAGATGGGTCGACAGGACCAAGAGTGCAGTGGATGGACATATTAGTAGATAGAAAGATAGGCTTGTTTCCAAAGGCTTTCAGCAGGTTCATGGTATTGACTATGATGAGACCTTTGCTCCAGTAGAGAAGATGGATTCCATTCGATTGGCCCTTTCCATTGTGGTAGCCAAGGGATGGGAAGTCCATCAGATGGATGTGAAGACTGCATTTCTTCACTATGATCTCTCTATGGAGATCTACATGGATCATCCCCAGGGATTTATGTAGGAATAATATTTGGTATGTCGACTGAAAAAGTCACTTTATGGCCTCAAGTAGGCTCCGAGGGAATGGTATGCCAAGATGGAATCCTACCTGTTGTCACATAAATTTATACATTTTAAATCATACCCGAATGTCTACATTCTCAAGACAGCTAATTCACTTCTACTTTTAGCTATGTATGTCGATGATTTGTTGATCACTAGGTGCTCGACTTCATCGATTGTTGTAGTCAAGAGGATTCTACATGACAGGATTTTGATGATGGACATGGGTCCACTACACTTCTTCCTTGGACTCAAGATTAGTTAGGATGCATCAGACATCAAACTGTCTCAGGATAAGTATGCATGAGATCTCCTTGAGATATTTCACATGATAGACTTCAAGTCTACTCCATTGGCTGGCAACACATTGTATAGATAGCTAGTGGGGAGTTTGTTGTATCTCACACACTCCACACCAGACCTCTCATATGAAGTTGGTGTAGTTTCCAGGTTCATGCAGGAGCTGCATGAGCTACATTGGAAAGCGGCAAAGCATATCCTTCGATACGTACAAGGCACCATCACCTTTGGGATTCATTATGCAGCAGAATATACATTAGATCTCATTGGGTTTACTGATTCTGACTGGTCTAGTGATAACATTGATCACAATTCCAAATCTGGTTACTCACTCAGTCTTGGTTCTGAGCCTATCAGTTGGTTGAGAAAGAAGCAATCTTCCATTACTCTATATTTAGACGAGGCATAGTACAGAGGGGTAGTTAACATAACCATTCAGGCTATGTGGATAGAAAATTTTCTCACTGAGTTGGGAATTCAGTTTCATCGGTCGATCGTCATTTGGTGTGACAACCATAACATTCTGAAGTTCTGTAGAGATCCAACTCATAGGCAATGGATGAAGCACATTGAGATCCACGTGCACTAAAGTTGGGACTTAATACACGAGGGGATCATTGAATTACAGTTTTTTCCTTCAGCAGAACATACAGCATACATCTTCACCAAGACCTTCACTGAGAAGAAATTCCATTCTCTGGGAAGTCATCTTGGAGTGAAGGACATAGTTGCCTCGCAACTATAGTTCTTCTTTTTACATACATTGTAACTTGAGGGTGGGTTTCCCCTTGATTTTTTCCCTCTTTCCTCACTTTATTTTTAGTGTATCTTTTGTACTTGGGTACCTAACATGGCCTCGTTGTCGCGACCCAATCTTTATTTTCACCATAGTGATGTTCAGGGGGGGTGTTGGAGTTACTTCACACACAACTAGGATTTATTTTTCATAAGGTTTTTCCTTATTTATTAGTCATAATTAGTTATTATCCAGTCTCCTATAATTTAGGGGAGAATATTCCACCTGGAGAATATTCTCTTTCAATTGACACTTCGGTTTGACTAGTTGAGTTTAGTTTAGATGCTTCATTGGTTTTGTCACCATGCAACATTGGGATCATCAACATGATAATTCAAATTAGCCTTGGTATCATCACTAGAGTGGTGCATTATCCTTGATTCTCTAAGTTAACTCCTCACTACTCTCTCTTCATTCAGTTAACTGAAGACTAGTTGACTAGTTAACTCAACTAGGTGGCAGTTCACTCCCGTAACTGCTTGAGAGACTAGAGTAGGTGTAAGTTCACTCCCATCACTATTGGTGTGTGTCCATATAACTTTATACCACCACTATGGTGCATTTGTTCACCTCAATTTGAACTCATTGAGTTATACAGAGCATATCATCTGTAAATTATTCATTATTCACAATGGTTAATGAGAATTCTTTCCATTATTTCTCCCCTTCTTCTTTCTCCAATTCTCTCTGCAAATGTGTGTATTATTGTTTAGCTATATATATTATGTGCAGTATCAACACATTTACATAACCCCCCATTTCATCCATAGTCATTTTTCCCATCTGTATATTTCCCTCCATTCATTTCCCTCATACAGATACCCACCTATGGGGCCCCCACCCTCTACCAATTTTCCCCACAACTTGCACCCTCACAGGCCAGGCCATCTTACATTGGGGTACCTATTCCTATATCTGTACACTTATCCCAACTTATTCTTTATTCATTTGGTAATTGTACAAAACCTTTATTTCCATCATTTACATGGCTTTTTGTTGTCTCCCTTAGCGACCTTCTTTTTTCGGCAAATCAACCCTTGTCTCCCTTGGTTGGGGAATTCATTACCTTCTAATATTGTTGAAATCATCCATAAAACCTGAGTATCCACCAGTCCAAGTACCTATGATCTCTAAGTTTGTCCACTTTGTCATGCCTTTGGAACAATTTAACCCACGTCTAGTCATCCCCCCGATGCTAGATTAAGTTTCACGGTTGCTTCCACTCATACTTCACATATATCCCCAACTAAGGGAAGTAATGAATCTCACCACCTCTTGAATTCGCCCATGTTCCTCATCAGTTCTTGATCTCATCCAGTGGATTTCATGAAGACATTTTCTTCTTGGAGTCGCGTCTCCCTTCCTGTCGACCTCAACACAGTTTCCAACAGGGAGACAATGTCTTGACTCTCATTACCTTTACAATGAAAAGTCTCAGATGACACATAGAGAACCATCATTTCTCTCTGTTGTCATTGACTCCCATAAAAATTGACTTTAACACAATATCATGTTGCGGTGGGTCTTAATTTGTGACTATTGTAGTTGTTTTATACTAGTTGAAGAACATTGATACTTGTTGGGCCATCAATGTCTGTGAGTCATCAACACTTACTACAAGTGGCATCACCTCTTTTCAAAGTATGTTCACCATCAGAATAGTCATCTGTCATCATCAAACCGCCCCAGAGGCCACTAGATTTATCTACATCAACATACAATTTCAATTAATGTCTTACAAATGTAAGTTACATAACGTGAGAATGGGGAATGCCTGCCTCGTTTATATACAATTTTTATTTTTTCCACACCTCGAGAAAGGTTTGGTTCCCACAGGTTCCCCTCTCCCTCCAATGGGTCTCTCTTGCAATTCCTCTCAACACTCTTCCTTACAATTATACTCTCAGTAGAAGAAACATTGATGTATTTCGGCTATACATATGCTCCTAACCTCACACATCAGGGGGCATCTGTTATCACTGAAATTTCATCCACAAATGGTTACAAAAATCCAACATCTCCAAACACCTATTATTTCATTCATGTCCCAAAATATGCATTTCCAAAGGGAAAAAACTATACAATTGGTCATAAAATCAACATGCTCTCAKAATACAAAGGAAGCACGTGCATGTACGCTAGTCGAAAACACTGGAAAAGAGCATATGCRCTCGATGTGTGAYTGTGTACAMAAAAAKCCATGCATACCTAAGAATGTCRCATTTATGATTAYGGTTGGCCTCCCACCCACTTTTCGTTCATCTCCCAAGTTGATTTGACCCTCAAATMTGAACTGAATCTGAGTGGGAGGCTGGTCAAAGACCTAAGGGTGCCCTAAGGSCCCCCTTGTTCACACTAAAGACTGGTTGGATAATGTCTCAAATATTTTCTATAAAAAGAGGCCATGGGTKCACTACATTTTCAAGAATATATTTGTATTGTTACATTGCCTCTATTCTCCTACAAGGAACCTCTTTACTTCTTGKAGCATACTAGCATCATTTCATTGAGCCATTYTCCTCACCTCTTGAGGGATTGAGCTTTGGATTTCTTCACCATTTCCTTTTTAGTTTGCTATTTGTAATAAGATCTCTCACRTAGGGGATTTAAGAGTSCTCCCTTGGAGGAAGAGGGGACCCATAAGTCTCCCTTTMTCTTTGGTGTTTTCCCACTAATACAATCTATCCATTGGTGGCATGACTATTGGTCAATTGTGTGATTTATTTTGGTTCTAATTTCCTTATGMATTRTAGTTTCATTTCTTTAGTTTTTATTAGTTTAGTTGTTTATTTATTTCTTGTGCTTGATGTGTTTATCTCTTKCACTAACATTTTGTCMTGTTCAGCTGACCCAACTCGAATTGTAGGTGTCCCTCTTTTTCTCATTCAAGTGACTAAAAGGATACAACAATATGTTTTCCACTTCTTATAATACAAAGTTACTTCTGTAACGTCCACATCCACCAATAGGTCGGGCAACGCTATTGCTCTAACACTTCACTTAGCTCTGATACCAAATTGTAACGTCCTCGTCCCTCCAGAGACCAGGTAATTCTACCACATGGAATATACACTTGTATGATATATGCATTTTAATGAAATTAAAAAACTTAATCACAATTAAACACATAATTACTTATACCATACAAAATCAATGGAACTAATAGTAATTCATGTACACAATGAAATACATGATAACATGCAAGCATCACAAATATGCATAACATATAAATTAAGCACATAAATGATACTTGTCTTTTCAACTAGAGTAACACTACCAACTGTGTGCACCCCCGAGTTGGGACTAAACTCCACCAGGCAAGGGAATTCTAGGCTTGGCAAGGACAACAAGGAAGTTGCACAAAACACAGGAAGGATATTTTATCCCAGGAGCCACTTACACCCACAACCCATAGACCCTCATTCCCCACATGCCTTCTCCACCCCAAAATCGTTACACCTTCACTAATACAAGTCCATTGGCTAGTACACCTCCATTACCTTGGGCTTCAGCAACAGGATGGACTAGAAGTCTCAAAGTATTGTATATTATACAAGACTCCCTTCCAGGAGAAGTCACTTCCCAACAACCTCTCTCACTTGGGAGAGTTTCTCACATGCCTGACAACCTGCCTCTTCAACCAATATTCGACTTAGCTATAACCAAGTACGAGTGACAACAACAACAATAGGGGAAATGGGTATGGACACCAAAAATGGTAACAGTCAAACACTAAGACATATCAAGGTTCAGTAATAAACGGTCGATGGAAGCAAGGCAAACTTAGTCAAGGAACTGTGTGGCTACAATAGACAGAAATTATGACACAACATGGCTCATAAAATTATAGGGTTCTCGGAATTCACAAGAGACATAGATCAGTACCTCAATTTTCACTAGTTTTAGGGTGTGTGACAAGGAATAAAAAAGAAGAGTTCGATGATGGAGGTCCCCCTGGGTTCAGATGGAGGATGGGAAACTAGACTCACGACCCCCAACATGGCTCAAGCCTTTATCTTTAAATACATGCGCCCATGTCAACACCTATCTCCCTGGAGCCACATGCCCTCCATTTAGCATTCATTCCCTTTTCCAGGAACTTAGGATAAAAACATATCATGTCCACCTTAGCCTTCAGGAATTAATATTAAAATATTATTCCTTTAGAGGTAATCCCCCTAGCTTATCCCCTAGGCCCAAATACTTATCCCCCTCCCCTGTTGTATCTAATGGAGCTTAGTCCCCCATAACTCTTCTTCGTGGTCAGTCTACAAGAAAAAATGTTTATATTTTTATTAAGGATATGCATAATTACATATACAAAAATCAGGTTCCTGGCCTTGGCATCTAGCTCACCAACCTAATAAAAACATAAATCTCTCAGATTATAACCACTCGGCTCACTAACCTACAAAACATGTTTACAATTCATAACACAATTGGGGCTCGTCCTTGGGGTATTACAATCCCCTCCCCTTATTTTTGCACTGTCCTTAGTGCAACTTTTACACAACATCGACAAGATTTTTAAAATCTTCAAAAATATGCTGGTATTATGCCCGCATAGCATCCTCATGCTCCCATTTCATGTCCTCAGGACCGTACCAGGTCCACTGGACCTTTACAATACTTGTGGATCGATTATGGAGTTGTAATCTTGTTTAGTCCAATATGCACACTGGATGCACTTGCAAGATGCCTTCTTGCTCCACCTAAATCACATTCCAATCAATAACATGATTAGAATCAGGTATATATTTCTTAAGCAATGAAATATGAAACACATTATGTAGAGTCATGGATGCAAGTAATGCAATCATATAAGCAAATGGTCCAATCCTTTCTAGTATTTCAAATGGCCCATAATATCTGGCTGCCAATTTGGAACAGTTTCCCATCTTCAAGGAACTCCTATTGGCTTTCACTTTCAAGAAAACATGATCACCCACTTTAAACTCCATGTGGGTTCTGTTCTTATCAGCATAACATTTCTTCCTATCTTGGGTATCTTTCAAATTTTGCTTAATCTTTAGCATTTTCTCTGCAATTTCCTTGAGCAACTCTAGCCCAACCACTGCTCTATCAACAGGTTTATCCCAACTTATTGGAGTGTTGCACTTGCTTCTGTAAAGCTCTTCAATGATCTCATCTTCAGTGATTTTTAATACCCATTGTTGTAGGCGAATTCTACCAAGTGTAGATAGTCTTCCCATTTAGATGGTTTGTCCATCACATTCATTCTTAGCATGTCTTCTATTACTCAATTCACTTGCTCTGTCTTCCCATCATACTCAAGATGATAGGTTGTGTTGAAGTATAGGTTCGTTCCAAACCCCTTGAATAACCCTTTCCATAATTTTGAGGTAAATTTCGGGTCTCTGTCAAATACAATTGTCTTGGGAATACCGTGCAATTGTGATATTTCCCTCATAAAGATATCCACAACATCAGCTACCTTGTGATTAGTCTTTAATGGAATAAAATGGAAAACTTTTGTAAGCTTATACACCACCACCATGATTCAATCATGCTGCTTGTTTGTTCTAGGCAATCCTATGATGAAATCCTTTGTCACTACTTCCCACTTCCACTCAGGGATGGGTAAAGGCTACAACAACCCTGTTGGGTGCTTGTGCTCAGATTTAACCTTATGATACTCCATACATCTGGCGATGTATTCTGCAAATTCCTTTTTCATGCCTGGCCAAAAGTAATGGCTCTTGACTGTTGCCACAATTTTCTAATATCCAGGGTGCCCAACATAAGTCACATTATGCATTTATTTCAAAATCATAAGTTTCAATTCCTATACATTAGGTACATAAACTCTATTTTTGTACATATGTGTTCCATCAGCTGCCAACTTATAGTCTTTCACATTTTGTGGCATCTCACCTTTCTGTAGCTTTGATACCAACTCCATGTGTTACAGATCTGCATTTGCAACTTCCAAAATTCTTCCCTTTATATCGATTTGGTACATCCTAATGGTTGTAGAATGTAGTTCATGCACCCTCCTTCCGAGTGCATCATCCACTTTGTTCTCTTTTCCTTTGATATGATTTATATCAAAGTCGTGCTCACAAAGGAAATCCAACCATCTACTCTACCTAGAATTTAAGGTTGGTTGATCAAACAAATACTTCAGACCATTATGTTCTGTCCTCAGTTCAAACTTCCTTCCTATGAGGTAATGCCTCCATTTCTTCAGAGCGTGAACGATGGCCACCAACTCCAAATCATGAGTGGAATAGTTCTTTTTGTTCTCTTTCATATTCTTGGACTCATAACAGATCATGAATCCATTATGGTTGAGGACTCCTCCCAATACTTGTTTGCATGCATTTGTACATACAAAAAAATCTTCATTTAGATCTGCAATCCTTAGGATTGGAGCATTGGTTAACAACTACTTCAATCGTTGGAAGCTTCTCTCACATTCTTTTGTCCATTGAAACTTATTCTCCTTCCTATGAAAGGAAGTGATAGGGTGAGCTATCCTTGAGAGCCCTACAATGAACCTTCTGTGATAGCCAACTAGACCCATAAAGGATCTGACTTCTGACACATTCTTCGGCGCTGACCATTCTTTGATGGATTCTATATTCTTAATATCCACAACTATCCCATCCTTTGAAATGATATGACCCAAGTAATGGATCTTCTTTTGATAAAATGATCACTTGCTCAATTTGGCATACATTTGGTGCTCTCTTATCACTTGCAAAACCATATTCATATTATGTTCATGCTCTTCCTCCGACTTAGAATACACCAGGATGTCATCCAAAAATACTATGACAAACTTGTCTAGATATTCCTTGAATATTCCATTTATTAGGCACATGAAAACAACGATTGAATTTGACAACCCAAATGGCACCACTGTGAATTCATAATGACCATACCTTGTTCTGAAGGCAGTCTTGCTGATGTCTTCATCCTTTATTCTTACATGGTGATATCCTGACATGAGATCTATTTTTAAAAATATCTTGGCATCCTTCAATTGACGAAAGAGATCATTCATCCTCGACAGAGGATACTTGTTCTTAATAGTCACTTTGTTCAACTGTATGAAATCGATGCACAATCTCAATATCCCATCCTTCTTCTTCACAAATAGGACCAGGGCACCACAAGGTGACACACTTGGGCATATATACCCCTTGTTTAGAAGTTATTCAAGCTGCAATTATAGTTCTCTCAACTATGGTGTACCCATTCTGTAAGGAGTTTTTGACACTAGAGATGCTCCAAGCATCAAGTTAATAGAGAAGTCAATGTATCTCTTCGGGGGTAGTCCTAGTACCTCATGGAATACATCCTCAAAATATTTTAATACTGCATGGTATTCAATACTTGACACCTTATCGTTAGGTGCTTCCTCCATGTGGGCTGCAAATAATTGACAACCTTTCCTGTAGCACTTCTTCAGCTATATTGCTGAGATTTCTCTAACAACAAATGCTCTGGGAATTCCTTGGAATATTATCTGATTTCCTTCCTCATCTAGGAAAGTGAATTCCTTATTACGACAATCTGATATGGCATGGTGTTGGTGCAACCAATCCATCCCAATTAGACAGTTATAGGAACCTAAAGGTAAAAAATTCAATTCAGCCTTTGTGCTCAATCCATTCATGTTCACTGGACAAGACTTAACCAACTCAGTAACTTTTCTTTTGGTTCCTATATCCAACTAAACTAACCAAGATTTTCCATGCTTTCTTCTTGGAAAATGAAAACTTTCCACCACTATAGGATCTATATAACTAGGACTAGCTACTGAATCAATTAAAATAGTAATGGTATGGTTGTTGATCACACCTTCCACTTCAATCATATGTGATTGAAACTAAGCTTGCTTTTTCTCCAGGGCTGCATAGATTCTTGGTATTCTATTGCCAATGTCTTCCATTGTTTCTTCCTATTGAAAATTGTGGACAACTCTCACTTTGTCATTTATGTGGGGGAAATCTTTGTACCTATGATTTCCTTTACAACCAAAACATTCCATAGGTGTTTGTCTTGGCATTTTTCCACCTACTTCAGCCTTCCCGGGCTCTCTAAAGCCTGGTTTTCCTTGAGGGCTATTCCTGAAAAAATGGTGGTTTGATTCCCTTTTTCCTCTGCTCCCTCTTAAACTTCTTCTTGTCTTCACAAGATTTTTGGAAACTAGGATTTTATTTTTGCTGATCATATAAGCATTTTTCTCTCCTTATAGTTTCTTCCATAGTCTTTGGGTCATGATACTAGATCTTGTCAACAATGGAAGGTGACAATCCACTCAGATACCTTTGAATTTTGACAGTCTCATCCTTGATGAAGGGAACATACTTCAACAATTCCAAAAACCTTCATTCATATTCATCAATGGTCATACTTCCCATCTTGAGTTCGAATAACTCTTTCATTTTATTGTCATAATACCTCTTAGTTAAGTACTTCGTTTCAAAAAGTCTCTTGAATTCCCCCCAAGTAACATTCTTCTCCCTGACGTGTTGTAATTGCAAAAGCTGCTCCCACCATATGGATTCCTTTCCTTTAAGTTGGTAAATGGAAATTCTTCCCTCTGCATGAAAAGAATAGTTCTGTAGTTCGAAATATTTCCTCATGCCCAGTAGCCATGTCTCAACATATTCATCTTTCTTGTGTTCTTCATCAAAATTAGGAGGTTTAATCTTGTGCATTTTACCCGTCAGTTCATCCACTACAGATATCATATTTTTTCTGGAAGGAGATGGGCCTGAACTACTGTGTGCCTCCTTATTGGAATGTTTTGGGGAGTGACGATGATGCCTTCTTACACTTCTTGATATTTGTTTCCTCTTAGGGGGCTTGTGACTCCCTATTTTTCTTGAGTCAATCTCCTTATCCAACTTCCTTTCAATTATCTCTAGACTCTGCATCAAATTTAATTTGAATCCTCCCTATCGATCCTTGGATTTCATGATCTTTTTGTTATCATCTCGATGATTCTGGGCATCTTTCTGCAATATTTGAATGATTTTCATCATATGCCCTTCCTTATCCATCTCTTCTTCATGCCCATTGGAGTTTGATACTTAAACTCCCAAATTGATGTCCATCCATTTTACTTCATTCTCTGAACTGAAATCACTATGTTCCTCCTCTATTTCTCTTCACTCAGTGGAAATTCAGTTCAGTTTTGAAAATCATTGACTCTGCAAACACAACATGTAGTCAACCAGAATTTTTCAGGCCATCATTCCTTAACAAATCCCACAGTATCAATAAACCAATCTAATTAAAGAAAATGTTCATATTTCATTTTCTTTTTGAACTCATCTTTTCTATAACTTTCAAGCACTATCCCCTTTCTCTTAGTCCCCAACCCATGCGATCGCAGGCTGTGACCAAGCACTAGATCACTAGGTGCTACTCGAGCCTTCGACCTTCGAATTCAGAATATTTCAAAGAACCCCCCAACAATCTCTCGGAGTTATAAATTAACGAACTCGCGAAGTAGGGTGGATCAATAGTCCACAACTACCCAACATCCAATGGCTAACACCCACTGTGGAACTTTAGGAATCTAAGCTCTGGGACTTTGAAGCTTCGGAGCTTCAGGAATTTGGAGGATTTCACATCTGCACACCCCCAACGCCCCAAATTATTAATCTCTGAACACTTCCATGTCACCTTTGGTGATGTTATTACATTTTTTCACCTCAACATTACAAAAATTTTGAAATTTCTTCCTTTCATTCCCTTATGAAGCATTCTTCTGGAGTGTCAAGTACCCAGACTTCACAACTTTCTCCATCCATCCACTGGGACCCACAATTTTCGTACTTGAACTAAGATACCGAATAGTCACATCAGTTGATGCCTTTCAAATTGCGGGGGCATGCATTTGCAGTTTGGAGTAACATGTATTTTGTCCCATAATTCCTCTCACGCTGACACATAACACCCCAGGAAAACTGTGGTTTGAATTGCGAGACCGCCCTGAGAAATAAATTCTCATGCAATTTGGATCCCCACAATTCCTCATGGCCGTCAATATATATCTATCATTATCAATGCTAGTGTGGGCCCGCCGACCTTTAACTATGTTATTCAACCTCAGGTCCCACATAGTACAACTATCACCAACCCAGGTGGTGGCACATGGCATTTCAAGGAATATCCACATCACCCTTGGTGATGTCATTCAGCCCCACCACATCTACTTTTCTCTTTGGAACTTCAAGCTTTGGAGGTTTGTGCATCAACAAATCCCACGTATTTTGATAGTAGAACTCTGAAATTATGATCTACTCTTCTTCTTGATCCAATGATCAATCTCTTTTCCTCCGATCTATGGTGTAGATATTCCCTGGGAATTTAGAGTTTCAGGTTTTTTCGTTCCTCTTATCTTTCATCTAGGTTCACTAACATCACAAAGTCTAAAGGGATTCCAACATAAACCTCATGCACCTTCTCTAGATTTGATGGTCATAAAGGATTTCCCTTCCTTTCAAATAGATCCTACAGTCCCAACACCACCAGTGTTGTGATCTATCTCCCTGTGGCCAAATACCATGTTTGTCATGGTTTTATAATACCGCTACCCCTCTTGAGCTTCGTAACACGACCAAAGTAACTTCTTGGAACTCAGGAACATTCTGAGGTTTGAAATTGGTTCCTACAGACAGAATTTCCACTTGGAAACTTGGGTCCAAAGACTAGTTATCCAACCCATCCAGGTTTGGTGTTGAAACCTTGGCTCTGAACTCAAATTTTGTCTACTTTTACAACAATTCTTTTCGAAAATTTTGCTTCAATTTCCACTAGCATGGCCTATCCAGGATGAGTGTTGAAACCTTGGCTCTGATACCAAATTTTAATGTCCCTAGCCACCAACAGGTTGGGAAACACCACTTCTCTGACACTTCACTTAGCTCTGATACCAAATTGTAACATCCCTGGCCCTTTAGAGACTGAGTAATGCTACCACGCAAAATATACACTTATATAATATATTCATTTTAATGAAATTAAAACACTTAATCACAATTAAACACATAATTACTACTACCATACAGAATTAATGGAACTAACATTAATTCATATATGCAATAGAATACATGATAACATTCAAGAATCACAAACATGCATAACATATAAATTAAGAAAATAAATGATAGTTATCTTTTCAATTGGAGTAACACCACCAACTATGTGCAGAACCTCCATGAACCTTCTAGCCTTAGACCACACTTCTCATCACACTTAGTAGTGGGTCAACCCCAAGATGGGACTAAAGTCCACCAGGCAAGGGAATTCTAGGCTTGGCAAGGACAACAAGGAAGTTGCACAAAACAAAGGAATCCAATGTTGTCTTATTCGACACTAATATTTCTTGTTTTTTCATTCCTAGTCGCCCATTTCTGGTTATCTGAGTTAGGATATGTTAGGGCCTTTATATATGTCATTTTTCCATTACACTTTGAATCTTGATTTCTTTCTAGCCACATCATGCGTTTAAAGTGTCAGAAGTTTGGCCATTATGCTTCTCAGTGTCATGAGAAGAAGGGGAAGGGCTCACATTCATCTTATTCAACATTTTATCCCAGTCGGCCGCACTTACGTCAAGTGATTTTCTATTGCTAGGTCCCTTTGGGGTGGGTGGGCACTTATGCCCACAAACCACAGACCCTCATTCCTCACATGCCCACTCTACCCCAGGAGGGCACACCTTCACTAATACAAGTCTACCGGCTAGTACACCTCCCTTACCTTGGGCTTCAACAACAGGCTGGACCAAAAGTCCCAGATTATTGTAGCTACTACGAGACTCCCTTCGAAGAGAAATCACTTCCCAACAAACTCTCTCACCTCAGAGAGTTTCACACAGGCTTGAAAACTTGCATCTTCAACCGATCTTCTACTTAGCTACAACCAAGTACGAGTGACAACAACGACAACAAGGAAAACGGGTATGGACACCCAAAACGATAATATTCAAAAACTAAGACATATCAAGGTTCAATAAGAAATGAACAATGACAACAATCCACACTCAATCAAGGAACTGCATGGCTGCAACAACAAACAATTATGCCACAACATGGCTTACACAATTGCAGGGTGCTCAGACTTCACAGGAGACACAGATCAGTCCCTCGATTTTCACTGGTTTCAGGGTGCGTGACAAGGAATCAAAACATAGAGGTCAATGATGGAGGCCCCCCCAGGTTCAGACTAAGGATGGAAGACTCGATTCATGACCCCCAAGATGGATCAACTCTTTAGGTTTAACTGCATGCACCCAGTTCGACACCTGTCTCCCTAGAGCTGCATGCCCTCCATTTAGCATATGTTCCCTTTTCCAGGAACTTAGGATAAAAACATATCATGTTCACCTTAGCCTTCAATAATTAATATTAAAATATTATTCCTTTAGAGGTAAGCCCCCTAGCTTAGCCCCTAGGACCAAATACTTAGCCCCCTCCCTTGCCCTATCTAATGGAGCTTATTCCCCCATAACTCTTATTTGTGGCCAGTCTACATGAAACAATGTTAATATTTTTATTAATGATCTACATAATTACATATACAAAAATCAGTCTCCTAGCCTTGGCATCTGTCTCACTAGCCTAATAAATAAATAAGTCTCTCATCTTATAACCACTCAACTCACTAGCGTGAAAAACATGTTTTCAATTCATAATACAACTGGGGCTCATCCTTGGGGTATTACAACTTTCATTTACTTTTGTTAATGGGTCCCTTATATTTGTCCAACTTTAATTCTGACCTTGTTCTTGTGTTTCTTGAGCTAGTATTTCATTTCTTCAGTCTTGTCACTCATCTCTCCTCTATCTATGGAGGATTTATCTTTCTTATTCTTGGACCAATATATCCCAAGATATTTCCAATTCTTCCATGGTATCGACTATCATTATTACCAACTTATATAACTGATGTAATATACTTCGTTGATTATTTAAACCAATTTCTAGGTGGGGTTGATCAGCCTAGGGTAAAGTCATGTATCTTTAAAAAATGTTAAACCAGATTTCAAATTTTCAGTCATTCCCCAAAATGGTTTCCAAAACTATTGATGTTTGAATCCATTAGGACCAAAATGACAACCTCACAAGGATACAAATCCCCTTGTGTTCTTATACAGGTGGTACTCCTCTTTTTTTCAAGATTTTCTTGGAATTCTAGATTTTTAAAATAATATGGGACTTTAAGAAAGTCCATCGTGATATTCAAAGAAATATAATGATTGTAGTGAAATAAAAAAAAAAAATTTTTAAAGAGAGTTCCGAAGAGATGATCATGAACCTCACACATCACATATTTGAAAAATATAAACAAAATTTTCTCACATCCATCATAGTTAAACTAAAGATTTTTTATCACATAAAATAAAATAAAATGGTCTTCACGCATAAGAGAACTTTAACAAAGTAAACACATGTGGATATAAAATAAATAAAATGATAGATCAATCTCAAATATTTTATACTCAAAACTCAGAGTTATAAAATATAGTCAAAACTAATCTCGAAAGAGTTCTCTTGGGATTTCTGAAAAATACAGAGTCTGTTACAAGTATTTGAAATTTAAATGTGTTTTTCCTTAGGAATGGGATTGGGGCTCCCATGGAACCTAAAGAAAATATAAACAAGAAGTAAGTTGTGGAAAGAATATGGAGGGTGATGATAGAGTAGCAAGACCTGGAAAGAAGACATGGAGGAGTTATCATATTTTGGTTAAACCATTCTAGTTAAATAAGCAGAGTAACTGGATGAGAAAATGATTAAAAAAACAAGACGTGATGAACATAACTTACTATGATGGCCTCTCTCTCAATCACTTTCTTGTTGTTGTCATTTTATTTCCCTCATTGATGATTATAGGAATTATCTTAGCCACTACTTCTTGGCCTTCTTTGGTTAATTTATCAATTTCCTTTTTAAACCAATCTTCAATGTAGTTTTTCATTGGTGCAACATTTATTTCATGCCTAATTTTA
>JZKD02S0609627.1:47883-58798 GCA_000966675.3 Picea glauca | reverse complement strand
AGAGATTCCACTTCTTACCTTCATCATAGGATCACAGAACTGGATGGACAACCAGGAATACTTTAAGGCTTCTCTTCGAAAAGGTCTTCTTCTGCGGTTGAGTTGAACATGTACTATCTTTTCATGGTTGCTATCATGGATATATGTATTGCATCATCTTCAATGGATCATAGGATTAGCTCCCTCCTAATCCTTGCTTCATGTATGAGTGCATATAATCTGCTCCCTTTGTCTGTATGAGTCCATGCTTTCATCTCCGTCCTTATTGTCTTCTACAATATATAATAGAGTCCACGCTTTCATATGCATCCTTATTGTCTTCTACAATATATAATTGGATTTCTTTGTCTAACAGAGTCCACGTTTCCATCTTAGTTGTCGTCATAAGTCTTTCTCCAATTTCTCTTGATGTCTGACTTCTAATCTTCTTCAAGATTGATTCTGATTTCGGCTTATCTTGTAATAGCTTTCACATGATATATTTCATTCTTTCATGTGTAATATCTAATGATATTCATTCTTATCTTATTGTTCTTTCATAGGTATAGTTATTCTTGAAACACATTATCGTCCAAGAGATAGATATAGAAGATATGTACAGAGACGATGCAAGCAAGATATGTACAAGAAAATAAGAAGAGTGTTGTTACCTTTTAGTAGAAGAAGTCTCTTCCATCCTGCTTAATCTTCTTTGTAGGTTCCTTTTCTTTGGCAACTGATGCTTCATTCTTCTCTTTCCTTTTCTTTAGCTCGAGACACTGATTTTTGTAGTGACCGTACTTCTGACAGTTGAAGCACTGTATTTCTGAAATGTCTTTCTCTTGATTTGGCTTCCTCGTTGAACCAAACTTCCTTTTGTTCCTGAAGTTCTTGAATATTGTTGTGAAGGATTGATCATCGTACTTCTTTTGAGGTTTCTCTTTTGTATTTATCCTTGATTCTTCTTGAGCACAACAATTCCAAAGTTCTTCAAATGTCGGGTACTCCTTCCTTGTGTTCATGCTTGCAGAAAATGCATCCCATGTCTTGGGAAGACCATTGAGTACTATGTTCACCAATTCCTTTTCTGAAGTGATCTCTTCAATAGCTTGTATTTGATCTCTCAGCTGGGAGATCCTTACAAAGTATGATGTTATGTTGTCATCATCATTCATCTTCATGTCATGGAGCTCATTCTTTAGACTCATAACTTGTCCAATGTTTCTGACTGAGAAGAGACTTGTTAGGGCATCGTACATCTTCTCTGATGAGTCAATATGGGAGATGTAGGGTATCAAGTGGTATTTTATGGAATCCACTATGATACTCATGGAATTTATGTCAACATCTTTGAACTTCTCCATAGCTGGAACGTTCTACGGTTCCTTCTCTTCTCCTTTTGTAAACTCTGGCTCCACGATCTTTTCTTTCACAATGTCAAACACTTTATTCTTAGCAAGGATGAGGTCAATCCTTGTCTTCCATGCTCTGAAGTTAGAAGCTCCATCTAACTTGTTCTCAGACTTCATAGAGTTCATCATGGCTTACTTGACTTGGTCAAACCCTAGATTTGACCAGAAATCCAAACTTCATGTCTTAGCCTTCTGAGAGTACCAGGAGATGCGCTGGGCTAGGGCGCACTGATCTATCTAGATATTAGGTCAATATAATCACTTAAGGTTCCTCGACAAGAGGTTTAGGGTTTCTACAACTACTTTTGTTGGTAACTCTAGCTGCAGTTCCTTTGGAAGCTACTCCTGCTAGTAACCCTAGCGACAGTTCCTCAACGAGCTCAATATCTAGTGGCTAGGTTTCCTTCCAACGTTTTAGGCTGACTGAAGGGGTGTGAGCCCATAACCTATTAGAATATAGAATATGGTGTGATCATTTTACCATTGACGATACCCTCGTCACCCAACCACAGGCCATAGCCTCCCTCCAAGCACCTTAATATTGACTTGAGAATTCCTCCGGAAGCAAACCCTAGGCTAGATAGCCAAACAAAGGGCAGTGCATATCTCCCCAAGGATAGCGTAACAAAAAATACTGATCAGATAGTCCCAAACCCTAGCCAAGAGATATCGAAGCCAATACTGAAAACTAGTTGTTGTTGCAGCTGCACCTGCAACCCTCCTCCAAAACTGCGCACCAGACTGCAACTGCAGTGCGCACCAACTGGGAAACTAAAATTCTGAGATGCTGTCAAATGAGAACTGGTGCCCTGTATTTATAGTAATCCTACCAGTTTGTTGGGGCCGACTTCTCCTTCTGGGTATGTGTCTGTTCAATATATTATTATTAATTCTAGTCGACTTCTTCTCTTGGAGGCTAATAGCCTAATATAAATTATCTTCTTGAGCCGACAAGGATTCTAGGATTATATGCCAATTCATTGGGGTCTCTCTTGCTTCCTGGAGTGTTCTATTCTTGTGAGGTTCACACATGGGGGTAAATACCTCCTGCAGCTACCATAATATTAACAGGTTCGACTATTACGAGGGGAAAACTCTCTATGGATGAGGGTAAACCACAATAGATGAGTATGACTATAGAAATCAACTCAATTCCATTGTATGCTATATAAACTAATGTGCAAGATAAGAAAGAGGCCTACCTAGATCCAATATTTGATGATGTTCCATCATTGAGCACTTCGAACCAAATCTTTATACCTACAATAAATTCTTAACAAACAAGCAAAGAAAGTATATAGTGATAATGTAAAGGGGTTAGCACATCAGATAGCATAATCTATTAATAAACATTACAAACATGCCCATGGATAATAATCATATATTTGCATGATACCAATAGGATGGGAAAGGAGTATTTCTATTAATAATTGATCAACATAAGTGTCAACATTACAGACTTCCGCATCGACATGGTTCGAAATCAAGAAACCAAGTTCCTTCCAATTTGGTCCCCATCACTTCAACCCTCTACCAAAGGCAAGCTCAAAAGAGAGAGACAATGAGATTCTTTCAACAATAGGGGAAGAGCCTGGGGATGAACACTGTGTTCAGAATTGAGGGACAAAGGGATGAAGACTCAATATCAAGTAATTTCTCCAAAGTAAATTTTCTCTCAAAGTTGAATTCTTTCTCCCTTTTTCCATAGCTCGAAATTGTGCTCTTATAGCCTTCAAAATGCAACTGAAGGGCCGAGTCAAAATGTTTCTAGTATATGGAAGGCCAAGGATCAAACATCTCTTGTCATGACATGGAAAACTAACTCCATTTTTGTATTTTCTAGCACAAATCCTGATGTACACGGGTTGTAGTGGAGCAACCTAAGTATGTGCTTGGTGTATAGCTGATAGTGTATGTATATGTGGAAAAATGTTTATTTTTAGCTCTAGATTTATCAAAAAGGGATGATAAGTCTGCATATGGAAATGGAAAAAGGCCCTCTGTGCAAGATATCAATGGTGAGGCAAATCTTTCTATAACAGATGCCCCTAATGTGTGAGATCAGAGGAGTATCTGTGATGGTTGAAATACATTATAAATAACTTGGGATTGGAGTGGTAGAAAACTAGCTGGATGAACTCAATTGCTCATTACATTCTGTACTGACTTTTCATACATGGATGCCAAGAATACAATGTAGATCCATGCAGAAAATATACCGAGTAAGTGTTTGTGTCTATGAATAGGCAGATACAATTGCAGTTATATGCCAAAAGTTGTCATAGTCACAAACAGGGCCCAGTGAAACTAGTCTCAAAATCAATCTGAAGATATCTTTATACCATGGAGTACAATCTGATCTCCCATGATCACTAAAGTCGAACAGGTGTTGGTGAAATGAAAGGGAAGCAACAACTTAGGAAATATGCAATCACATAGTGATGTCTTTAACTCTTCTACACTATCCGCTAAGAGTGCAAGTATACATCATGTGATTAAAGGATTTGAGGTTGAACATAATGAGACATCGTTTGATTATCGGTCATTGAGGTATATCGTTAACACATGCAAGAAAACCTACCAATAATGAAAGTAGGTATCAAGGCACCGAGTACATTCCTACAAGTGTGAATAAAGGATTATATGTCAAACACTTGAGAAATCCATTGATCAAGAGACATTGATGTATTCCCACTTGTCAATGGAGAGAGAGCCTTCCACTAATGACTGCAAGGCTCAAGGTACTCATAAAAATCTAGGTCCCATATCCAGAATAAATAAGTTGAAGTCAATGGAAAGAGACCCGCTGAAAGGAGAGCATTAAGGAATCTCTCATTAGTCAACATGAGGAACAAAGAAGGAGCGTCATGATTTGGTGGAGATTGGATGAAGAACATGTTCATGAACTAAAGACCCTATGAATCTTTCACGTGTATCAAATGCAAGCGGTACACAAAAAGAACCTCTGAATAGCAGCCAATGATGAAAAATGTTGACAGCGGCGAGGAAACCATCAATAAGGCTAATGGTATCCAAGACACTGCATGAATCCCAAAGTGTTAATAGATTTCTTGTCGTCGAACACAAGGGAAACCACTCATTCAATGACCAATGATGAAATGCCAATTTTTGGGTTCAAGGTGACCTACCGATGATGTAAGTAGGGCCAAGGTGTGTGATAAGACCATAGTATCATGTGATTTTGAGACAAACTGAGGGTGTGGCCAACATGCAAAGTCAATATTCTTGAGGAGTGGATGACACAAGTTGTGAGACTTCCTTTGAACAAGAGCATGAGACATGTGGTGGACTCTAGATGCATAGAATCAATGATGTGATGATTAGATGCAGGAGGCATCAATAACATTCTCTATAGGGGCTAGAAAAGTAACTAGTCGATAGAGAAAACTCTGTAACAAGATCAGCTTCCTAAGTCCATGCTAAAACCCAAAATTATGATGACACAAGGACTCAATAATTTTGTGCTATGTTCAAAGGTGACACGACTGTTGCCAATTATTATATAGTACTCCCTTCCCACCCATATGTTTTTTTTTTCATAACAAATGAATGTTATGATATAGAGGAGGAAGCGAGTGTCGCAAGTAAGAAAAACTAGTTCCAACAGTGCAACGTACCTATGCTTAATGCAAGGAAATGCATGCAGGAGATGGACACACAAGGTAGTGTTTCCTCCAGGGTATAGGGTGTCAAATTGTGAAGGATAGACAAGGCTCGACTTGGATGAGGATGAAAAACTTCTTAGGCAACAGTTTATAATGCAAAGTGAGAACCGGATAAAGGACCAATACTGCAAGCGAGGGCATGAGATGAAATCACAACTTAACGCCAAAAAATATCCTTTTTTGTGCCTTGTAGTATACTTGGTGTGAAAAATGGGTAAACTTGTGCCAAATAGACATCTTTTCAAATCCAATTTATGAGTGTGTAAAAGACAAGTTCACTCAGTGATCTTTTCCATTTTTGATAACGAGTTGGAAAAGAGCTTAACTAAGACTCATGACCTTTTAAATCTAGTTTAATGAGTGTGAAAGGGACAAATCACTCAAAAACATTTTCAGTTTTTAGACGAGTTGAAAAAGAGCTTAATTAAGACTCATTTTTGGGTGTCTTAATCAACATGTAAAGGGGGAGGCCAAGGCTCCTATCTTGGTCTTCTGTGGAAATTTAGTATCTTACAGATAGCTAACAAAAGATTGGGAAAAACCAAAGTTCTCCAAGACAAGGAGGAGAAAGTGTTGATGGAGGATACAATCTATGTGATGGTTCAAATAATGTCTCTTAATGGAAAAGACATCGGTGGGGGTATGGGGTGCCCCATCAAGTCATCCCAGTTGAAGGGAACTTCATTAGGACTTGGAGAGAGAGCATTTGGGGGAGAATAAATCTCTCTTGTTCCAAAGGAGTAGGGTTAGGGATGTTGATGACATGATTAAAAGGTGAATCACTCTCTTCAAGGAAGGTAGGTTTGACCAGGGATTGTACTAGTCTAGCTGCTTCTTCAATTATAGGTTGAAGAGGATGCATAGTAACGGGGGTAGAAGACGCTTCATTTCTTAAAAAGGAGATCAAGTTAGGAGGGGATTGCGGTATTGAGACCACCGAGGATATCAAAGGAGAAGTAGTGTGAGGAGAGAACATGTATGTCTCAGAATTCAAAGGGATCTTGGGTGAGCCTAACGCTTCTGGTATCTCGGCAGTAACCGGACACAAACGAGTAAGGTGATTTCCTTCACAAGTACTGCAAAGGAATTTAGGATTATGTCTGAGATGTCTAGGCTTCTCGATGTAATTATAAGGTGAAGGAGATTCATCTCCTAAATGATGAATAAAGGATGGAGATGTGACATGGTTATAATTCAGAGTGAAAAGGATGGTTCCCCCAACATAATTAGTAGAGGTTGGGTGTGACCTATCGACATAATTCATAGAAAATGTTGACCCATCTCCGACATGACTGGCAGAGGTTGGGGATGGAGCACCAGTGTGACTGACAATGACTAGGCTAGCGATAGAAGGCAGTATTTGATTCCAAGGTCCAAGACAAGATTGATTATGAAACATTGCAAGCCAGGAAGGATCCTAGTGTACTCCCCGTCCCTGCCCAGAAGGGTGATAGTTTGTGCTAAAATGCTCTAAAGAAGTTTGGACGGGCACCATCACCGAGGCTTGCGAAGGGATCGATGTCATATAATAATTATTCTAGTGATGATATATGTTTCCCCCTTGTGAAGAAGTTCCATAAAGCGGGTAGCCTGAATCGTAAAATTGGTTTTCCCTGTATGAAATACTTGAAGGCATCTGAGGGCCAATCGTGAGAAAAACGTTCAATGGAACTGACATGGTGGGCAACAGATGCATGGGTGGTGCATAATAAGTGGGAAAGGAACCTATCTAAGAACTGGCTCCTGGATGGTGGTGCATGAGATTCAAAAGGGGGGAGGTTCCAACCTCGCATGGGGACACGACTCACATCAAATAAATAAGTAGGATCAGAGCCATGATGCCCCCAGATCCCATGCTAGGATTCATATATGTGTACTAGGGAGAGGATTCCATAGGTGAAGACATATCAATAGAAAAATTACTAAAGACCCAAGGCGTGAACTAAGTTTTGTAATTTTTCATACCATTGAAAGAGGTGGAAGGATCTGTCCCGGTGAAATGAGAAGGCATCATGGGGTAGGTAGCATCAAATGAGGGAGAAAAATAATCTCCATTATCAATGATGGTGAAACCCAACAAAGATTCCCAAGGCCAACTAGTAGTCAAAGAGCATACCAAAAAGTCAAACGACCAATATGCATGCAAACAGGCTAAAGCAAGTATATAGTGATAATGTAAAGGGGTTATCACATTAGAAAGAATAATCTATTAATAAACATTACAAACATGCCCATGGATAATAATCATATATTTGCACGATACCAATAGGATGGGAAAGGAGTATTTCTATTAATAATTGATTAACATAAGTGTCAACATTACAGACTTCCATGTTGGCATAGCTCGAAACCAAGAAAGCAAGTTCCTTATAGCTCGGTATCCATCACTTCAATCCTCTACCAAAGGAAATCTCAAAAGAGAGAGACAATGAGATTCTCTCAACAATAGGGGAATAGCTTGGGGGGTGAACACTCTGTTTGTTGGTGCAATTATTTGCATAATATATTACCAAACATAAATTATCAACCAGGATTCGTAATTAGTAGAGTTGATGAACTATATGTTTCGATAACAGATAGGTTCCTATGTCTATTTAGTATAGATACAAAAACCATTTAGAAACCAACACACTTTTAAAAATGACAATCTTCACACAATTTGAAAGATGGAAAGAAAAACTCATAAACAAGCAAAATCTCTTGCTCAAGTGATGGACATGTTCATTGATGATTCATGAAAAGAAAATATGAACTTTGATTCTATCTCCTGGAGCAACTAAATGAACAAGTAGGATGCCCCATTAAAGCTCATGCATGGTGAAATATAGAGATCCAACTGTTCCTTCATTACCACACTTTGCAACACATTCGAATAGTGAAATTAAACAAAATAACATGAAATCGAAATAACAAATACATGAAATGAAAATCTACACTAACAATTTACAATATGCTTACCAAGCTAGATCAGTGGCCCTTGCCGATGCCAACATGGAAGATTTTAGATCAACAGATGATAACTTCTAAGAGAGATAAAATCACTGAATCCAAACTTGCATTAATCTTCAACAGGTAGGTTTACAAAAGGAGTTTCTTCATGATTCCAATCTACATTAGAACAATTCTCCTCAAGAACCTATCATAACAATTCCCTTAATCTACATAATAATAATTCTTCTCCTCAATATACATAATAATGATTCTCATCATCTACATAATAATGATTCTCTCTCCCTCATGAAGAGAGTGCACTCTCTTTTATACATGAGAGATTGAAAAGGAGATAAACATCTCATAATTATAGATCCACTTTTCTCTCAACCCATTTCCCTTTATTACAAAATATAATCCGTTCAAATCCTCACACATATCTCTCATATATCTTGGATAAGATATGACAACCAAATCTCCATGATCTTCTCCTTGGATTAGGATTGAATTATCCCCTGACATCTTGAAATGGTGGAGGAAGTATTCAAGAAGTCTTTTGAATTAATCCTTCACATATTCCTACACATGATAAAGCTCACACATTTTTGAGATATATGAAAACATGTTAATTTTCTAATATTTAATCACAAATTCTCTTTTAATACTAAAATAAATGATTTGGAAAATAACAAGGTTTAACCCATATTTAATTATGAAAATGGTATCATGAAAGGTTAATGGGGCAATGAAATGTGAAGAATGATGATGGGAAAGGTGGATGGAAATATGACATTTCTGAGTCCCAACATACCCCCCAACTGAACTTGTTGCATGTCCTCATGCAACTGTGCATAGATATTCTCAAGAAATTTTGGCATATGAATTTTGACTTTGAGTGATGATGATGAATATTTTCAAGATGGGATTTCCATGAGTAACAACTGACATTTTCTTATGGTTGGTTCTTGTGTGACAACCATGAATATAGAGAATGTTGGTTCTTGTGTAAACAACATTCATTTCATTTTTTGTTCTCTTGTTGTTATGATAATAATTTACCCATTTACTTGCTAGAATAGATAAGATATCAATGTGCATAAGGAAAAATCACTGAGTATAAGAAATCCCTTTTTACATATTTGTGAATCATGCCAATGTGTATATCAATGCTTATGAAGAAAAGTGCAACAGAGTATCGTTGGAAGAAAAATGTTGGTAAATGGTAAATGAGACGAAAAATGGAATAATGGTAGTGGAAAAATGGAGTGATGATAGAGAATATAGTTCCCCCCCCCTTCCCAACTGAATTGGTTGCAAGACCTCATGCAACATGGCATGAGTCATAGAAGTGAAAAGGAAAGGGAGAATGGTGAGGGATTTTTCCAAATTCATTCACTCTAGCATGAAAGGAATTGCATGATTAAAGAGTAAAAAACAACATACCTCCACTTACCCAAAATGTTGTTGAACTATGTAATAGGAATATGGCTTATGTGGCTATTGGAGCTTGGAAGATGTCAATGATATAGGATCATTTGAAAGGAGATTGTTGTTGTAATTGTGAATATTGTCACTGCTTGATCAAAGAATGTGAAGTGGAGGAATTTGAACTGCTACTGATGAATCATGGAAAAGAGGAAGTAAGGAAGTGGGACTGTAGTACTCTCATATAGTTGAAGTCATGCTGCTGTAACTGCTGAGGAGTCATGGAGAAGTGTATAGTCTTCACCCACTTCTAAATCCAATGATACAATTCTAGTCATGCGAATGAATGTGTCGATGTCGAGCATGACGAGAAGTCATTGGATTACCGACCATTGATGAATTTCGTTAACCAATGCGAGGCAACTCATCATTGATGTCAATGAGTGCTAAGGTACGCAAGTACATCTTGTGAAGTGCAAATGAATGAGTTGATGTTGACCCACTTGCAATATCTGACGATCAAGGGACAATGATGTATTCCTATGATTGTCAGTCAGAGAACTTGCCACTAAAGCATGCAAGCCTCTAGGTACTCAAAAGGGACTCTAGTATATATCCCAGATAAGGTTTTGAGGTCGATGGGGCAAGAATTGTTGAAAGGTGGGCCTTAAGGAATCCCACATCAGTCAACATGAGTTTTTAAAAAGATTGGTAGGACTATAAATGAAAATATCTCAGTAGAAACAATGTGTATGAAAAAGAAAGCAGGGTAGTGTAGTCGTCAAAAGGGAATTGAATGGTTTTATTTGCAAGGTAAAATGAATGAAAAAATAGGAAAGAGATGTATGTGACTAAAAAATATAGGCATGTGTGAAGTCACGAAGGATAAGGAAATGGAAGATAGACCTCATCACAGGGATGAACAATACACTTTGAAGGAGAGATGCGGGGAAAGAATTCATGACATGGAATGGTTGTATGGATAGGTTTTGTGTAACAACAAACATCATGATGTGTTCGATAAGACTTAGCTCCAACAAGGCATGTTTCATGGAAAGAGTTCATGATTCTTGAAAATCAATTCGTCATGAGATGCAACCGGCTGTGAACCTGAAAAATCTTAGTACCAATTCCTGCATGAAAACTTGTGAGAAGTTTGAAAACATAATTGTGGAGAAGGAAGTACGAATGTAGCAAATTAAAGAAGTAACATGTGTTTATACCTATTGTCATTGCGCACTGATTCCATCGTTGATTGCTACATGAAGTGACTTTAAGAAAAAAAAAGTATCGTAAGGCGTAAAAAACATGTTTGGAGATTATTGTTTTCAGGAAATGTTTTATATCCATTTGCATTTTTTTTATTTTTTTGTTGTTTTGATTTTTTAATTTTTTTTTTATTATTGTAATTATTTTTATGGTTTTCTTATATATATTTTTATAATAAAACAAGGCCAATAAAATAAAATATGTTTTAATATA
>JZKD02S0609627.1:21285-33648 GCA_000966675.3 Picea glauca | reverse complement strand
TGTTATTTCAAGAGTATGATTTTGAGATCATAGTAAAACCAGGAATAATGAACAAGGGTCCTGACCACTTTTCGAGGTTGGAACATGGAGAAGAGTCCACTAATTTGGAAGATACAATGTCAGATGCACAACTACTAGCTATTAGAAAGATCGATGACCACTTTGCAGAAATAGTCCAATTCTTGTCAACAAGAATGGCACCCAGTGAGTATACAATTCCACAAAAGAAATAGCTAGTACTGTGTGCTGCATATTTCTCACTTATAGCTGGACATCTATACAAAATGGGCCCGGATGAGATATTGTGAAGATGTGTTATGGAGGAAGAACGACCATTGAGCCTTGCAGAAGCTCACGAAGGCATCACAGGAGGATATTATGAAGGTAAAGAAACTACGCAGAAGGTTCTTAGAGCTGGCCTTTAGTGGCCTACCTTACACAGAGATACTAAAAACTATTCTAGAGCCTATGATGTATGCTAGATACTTGGGAAACCATCCAGAAGAGATGAAATTCCATTGGAATCACAATTGACCCTACAATCATTCGATAAATGGGCCATTGACTTTGTTGGACCTATAAATCCACCAGGAAAGCATACAGAAGAAATATACATCATCACTATGACATAATACTTGACTAGATGGGCCGAAGCAAGAGCACTCAAGGGTTGTAGTGCAACTACAACCATGCACTTCATATTTTATGACATCATAACCACGTTTGGATGGCCAAAGATCCTCATGAGTTATCAAGGAAAACATTTCATAAATAAAACAGTTGAAGCCTTGACTAAGGAATTTACATTCCACCATCAGAAGAGCACACCATACCACCCTCAAGCAAATGGGATAGTTGAAGCATTCAACAATATTTTGGAAACATCACTAACCAAGATTTATTGTGTGAAAAAAGATGATTAGGATTTGAGAGTACCAACAGTGTTATGGTCATATAGAAACACTTGCAAAAAGTTGACCATGAAGACCCCTTTTAAGTTGGTCTATGGTCTTGAAGTTGTTGTCCTGATGGAATACTTGGTGCCAAGATTAAGAATCATTTCCATTACAGGTATGGATGATACTGGCACTATTCAAGAGAGGCTCACATAGTTAGTTGAACTCAAAGAAAATATATTTATTTCATATTTCCACCAATAGGTTCAGAAGGAAAGAGAAAAGGCCTATCATGACAGGCACATCAAGAAGAAGGCATTTAAGCAAGGTGATCTGGTATTGGTGTATGATAGTAAGTTCTTAAAACATCCTGGGAAGTTCATAATGAATTGGATCGAGCCATATGAGATCACCTATGTTACAGAAGGAGGAGTTGTGCAACTGAAGACATTGAAGGGAGAATGGAAGGAAGGTTTGATAAATGAGAATCGGTTGAAGTTGTACTATGAAAACGAGTTGCCTCACATCTCTCAGTAGAAGCATGAAGAAAAGGGACTATGTACCCGGTGCAGTTGAAACTGGGTACCAAAAAAATAACATATAGTCTTCACAAAGATGAAGAAGAGGCATAGAGAAGAAATAAAAGGTTGCACTGTGCACCCCAAAGTCGAAGTAAAATAGGAAGATCAGATTTGAAGTGCCTCGGGACAATTCACAGGTGAGTGTTGAGGGCCTATTGGCCCTGGGTTATTAAATGAAATGAAGATCAAGGAAGAAGAGGTAAAATGTGAACTTCGCAGAAGACACATTGACTATCATTGGGTCGAGGTGAGAAAAAAAAAAAGAAAAGACAGAGCAAAGTGTGAGAAATAAAGTCATTGGACAAGGAGATCAAGGATGATAGATCAATAAGGAAGAAGGATTGTGGACAAGTCAACAAGAGGAAAGAGCCACCATTGGATACTTTAGAGCACCGCTTTAGAAGGAAGGAAATATAGGTTGGCAAAGCCCTAAAAATATGGGTCAAGTTGACCTAGGGTTACAAACACCGAGGGTTTTGGTATCTAGGGTTTTGTACACCTAGGCTTCAGCCTAAGGTTGTCAACGAGATATTGTAATGTATAAATAGAGGTCAAGAGGACCTGGGTCGGGTTGGTATCAAGATAGGTTGTCATTGTTGATGTGAGGAACTATTGTATTATGGGAGAGAAGTGCTATGTGGGGGAGCCTTTTGGTATTGCAAGATCTTCAGCTGGGTGGATAGGAAGGGAAGAGAAAGAGAGGAGAAGAAAGGAGATATTCTAGCTAAGAGAATAGACAAGAACTATATGCTTTACCTCAATATAATATAGCACAATTCTGTGGACATAGACTTAGAGAGAGGGTGAACCACGTATATTTTGTGTTGTGTATGATTGGTATTTTGTATTTTTCATTCATATACTGTTATTGCATTGCTAAGGTAGATCTGATAGATGCATGGAGTAGATCAAGATGATAAGTGATATATGAATGTTGTGTTGTTCCTGTGTTAAGATCCACTTGATATTTCCCTTAGTTGTAGACATATCTGTCTTGCAACCCCCTCATAACTTCTTTGGGTGAGACTACATCTGCTTCACAAGGGTTGCTAAAAGGGCCAGTAGTTAGGGCTTGTTGGTGCACTCTTGGAGCTGAACCCTAGGTCTACCCCTGTGCCAACACCAATTCTGCTATAGCGAGAAAACCCCCTATGGGCTACACTAGGTTTCAACATGTAGGAATAGATAACCATCTAAAGTCTCATAATTTTTAACAAATACCCCAAATAAACCCCACATTCATACATAAGACACAAGGTAAAAGGATCTAGTAACTCTACCTTAAACTCCACGTCCGATGTCGATCCTTATGCGTTCAGTTGTTCCTTGACTACAAATCTCCTCCCAAGGTCGACCTGTATTCATAAACAGACCAAAAAAGAACTATGAAGATGCATATTATATATGAATTACTGGGTTAGATGTCATAATCAAATATAAATCAAACATAAATATTGGACACATCATATCTAGGACAAAAAAAATATTTCTTTTTATTAATCTCACAAAGTTACTTACAATGAGATCGATGACTGATCCTCAAACATGGTCTAGGCTCCTCTTCACCAAGATCCAACTGCACTTCCATGTATATTTCTCCTCTCACAATTCTCTCCAAGGAAATGGAATAATCTTATGAATGAGGAAAAAGCCAAGAATATGGAATTCTGGCTCAAAACTCACAATGTGGCTGCAAATTCTTGGGGCAAGGGGGGGGAAGTGAAATGGGCAGGTTTTCACTGTTATTATGCTTAGATTTGGAATGAGACACCAACACCTCCTTTTATATGACAAAAGGATGGTTATTTGGTTGAGTGATGGTATATAGGCAGTGGGATAGTTGGGAAACTACACAATAGCCTGTAATCTTAACGAATTCCTTGCAAATTTAAAATTTTTACAACTTTTGTGAGTATACACGGGTTGTAATAGTGAAAATAGCTTACGTACGTCAGTTGTAGTGGTGCATCAAGCATGTGTACATGAGAATTAATGGTTCAGGGCACACACATCTTCAAAAATATGGTTTTTAAGAAGAGCTACTCAATGATGGCTTGGCAAAAATAACAAGTAAGATGGCCTGATGCTAGGTATGCATGTATGGTGCAATTTAGGGTTATAACATACGCCAATTCTTCCAAATTCTAATCATAATTCAATGAAATAATAAGATATGCAATAGAAAACACTTTAAACCAAAATCCCGATAATAAGCATTAAAAAGAATTAATACAAGGTCATGTGGAAATGAAAAGGATTAAAAGAAAGGGGGGAAAGGGTGGAAAAAGATAGAATTTCTATGACTCAATATTCTTATTGCATAAATAAAGGACAGAAGAACTATTTGGTGCCCATGGATGTTATTTTGTTGTAATGTGGGATTTCTCTATATTTGAGTGAATGTTAATTGGTTTTATGAATAATTATGCATGTGAATTATTTCTATGTATATGTTTAATTAAACTGATGTGTGCATGGTTGGTATAAGATATAGTGGTGTTGTATCAAGTTTAGTAAAAAACAATTGTATACTACATTGGGTTTATTGTTGATAGTATGGATTCCTCCAAACATTAAGTAATACAATTTAATGTTGTATCAGAGTCTTTAGATTGGATCTTGATAAAGATAGGTTAGAAAGGTAGCTAGATATTGTTTTTTCATTTGAAAATTTTATAATTAGAATAATTGTTATAAGTAAATTTGATTTCCTTCTCCTCTTTATAAAAAAAATATCAATGGAAACCAGGCCCACATAATCACCAACGTTTTCTAACCCAAATGAGAGTGAATCTAATTTGGATTCACTATCAGGCATTCTCCCTTACTGATTGATAGGCCATTTCAACCTATATAAAATGAGGGCCATAAAATGAATGGATAATAAAGAAACTTTGTATAAACATAATCCCATTATTATATTCTACAAAGTAATTCCTCTTACCATAATGAATCTCGTACTCCTCACCTTGGGAAGACCCTAGACCCTCATATAATTATAGCTCCTATCCCTACTCAACTCTTCAATCATTAGAGTGTACCTCAACCAAAATAAGCGACTGAAATTGCTCAATTGGTAGAATGCTCTTGTTCCTTGACCCAATGTTTGATTAGAAAAAGTGGTCAAGAACCTATTGAGTATCCTCTCCCAAGATAACATAAACAACCTAAACCCAAATTTCCAGTTGACACAGTAAGCCCAATAATTGAAACCCCTAATTATAACCCTTCCAATATATTCAGGGGAGTATATTATCCTTTTGAGTTAAGTCTTGAAGAATTTGTATATGTTAGTTTTGGTGGACCACTGCTTCCTCTTGATTCTCCTCTAGTTACTCCTAGATATTGTTTTAAACAATATTTTTTAGAGGAATAATCTTCAGGTAATCTTGGAAGAGATATGGCCAACCCTAATGCTAATCCACCTTGTATTTTCCAAGATGTTGTGGTTGTTCCTTGGGATCCACATCCTTTACCTAAGCATTCTAAAAAGTTTTTTCCAATGTTTGAATCACACAAGAAAGATTATGTAGAAAATCACATTAAGAAATTCATGCTTGTAATCAGATTAATGAATATTCAACATGAGGATGTGCTTTTGATCTAGGTTGATATCGGTGGCCACCCACCTACTCCACTGGCTCAAATAACAGTTTCCATTTTGGTAGTTTGTTTTACATTTTTTTAGGGCCCAAACTTTCGGGGCTATTTTGAGGCCCTAAATGACGTTTTTTGGGCTCAAAAACACCTGGATGTTAAGTAGAGGAAGAAGCTAGGAAAAATGAAATATGTACTCCTTGATTATACATTTCCAATTGTTTATCGAGTGCTCTAAATAGAGATCATATGAAAAATTTACGTCATCGGGAAGTTGACATATCAACTACACCCATCGGGGCCCACAAACCTTTTGGTGTTTCATCTCCCAGGGTTAGGGTTTTGGATTTTGAGGGTTTTCTCATTTATTTTTTAAGTTAAAAATTCCTTCGAAGCCTCATCGTACTCATCTTCTTTTAATGGAGCATATCCGTCACATCTCTTCTCAAAGATAAATTTCCACCATTCGAGCAAGTTTGTTTCAGTATGCATTTTTACAGTTTTGGAAGGTTCTCTTTATTAATAGAAGTCAATTTTATCGTATCTCTATGTGTTTCTTTGCTATACATATATATTTCATTTCATTCCATTTATAAATCTGAATCATTGGTATCCGAGTGGTCTACTCTTTATTTATTTCTCTTTGCATGTCCCCAACGAGGTTAGGGTATAAGGAGTTGGGACTCGAAGTAGTTGAGCCCTTGAAAAACCATCCCTGATGATCATGAAGGCCTCCCATGGTGGAAGAAAAGAGAGATGATGGAGCAGGATATCCTTTTAAATTATTTCTTGAGGAATACCTCACATGAAAAAGGAACGAGATGATGGATAACTTTGAATAGATCCTTCAATGGTTGCCAACATGGTATAATTCAATTTTGATATCCCCTTATTTGAAGGCCAGATAGATGCAAATGTTGTAGATAAATGGTTCAATTTGATAGAAGGGTATTTTTTGTTCCATAATTTTTCCAATAGAGAAAATATTACCTTTTCACTCCTTAAGGTTGTCCCCCATTTCAAGGATTAGTGGGAGACTTAATTTGAGAAAAGGGCCATTGAGAAATATGCAATATTTTTGGTCGTTGTTATAGCAAGATTTTCCTCACCATTGCTATCTTGCACATAGGGTCTTTTTCCATTTCCCTATGCAGACTTATCATCCCTTTTTGATAAATCCAGAGCTAAAAATAAACATTTTTCCACATATACATGCCCTATCATCTATAGAAGAAGCGTATACACATGCTTCTCCACTACAGCCCGTGCATATTGAGATTTGTTCTAGAAAATACAAAAATGGAGTTAAGTTTCCATGTCACAACAAGAGATCTTTGATCCTTGGCCTTCCATATACAGGAAACGTTCTGACTTGACCCTTCAGTTGCATTTTGAAGGCTATAAGAGAACAATTTCGATCCATGGAAAAAGGGAGAAAGCATTCAACTTTGAGAGCAAAGTTACTATGGAGAAATTACTTCATATTGAGTCTACATCCCTTTGTCCCTCAAGTATGAACACTGTTGGGACTCAGAAATGTCATATTTCCATCCACCTTTCCCTTCATCATTATTCACATTTCATCACCCCATTAACCTTTCATGATACCATTTTCATAATTAAATATGGGTTAAACCTTATTATTTTCCAAATCATTNATAGATAACCATCTAAAGTCTCATAATTTTTAACAAATACCCCAAATAAACCCCACATTCATACATAAGACACAAGGTAAAAGGATCTAGTAACTCTACCTTAAACTCCACGTCCGATGTCGATCCTTATGCGTTCAGTTGTTCCTTGACTACAAATCTCCTCCCAAGGTCGACCTGTATTCATAAACAGACCAAAAAAGAACTATGAAGATGCATATTATATATGAATTACTGGGTTAGATGTCATAATCAAATATAAATCAAACATAAATATTGGACACATCATATCTAGGACAAAAAAAATATTTCTTTTTATTAATCTCACAAAGTTACTTACAATGAGATCGATGACTGATCCTCAAACATGGTCTAGGCTCCTCTTCACCAAGATCCAACTGCACTTCCATGTATATTTCTCCTCTCACAATTCTCTCCAAGGAAATGGAATAATCTTATGAATGAGGAAAAAGCCAAGAATATGGAATTCTGGCTCAAAACTCACAATGTGGCTGCAAATTCTTGGGGCAAGGGGGGGGAAGTGAAATGGGCAGGTTTTCACTGTTATTATGCTTAGATTTGGAATGAGACACCAACACCTCCTTTTATATGACAAAAGGATGGTTATTTGGTTGAGTGATGGTATATAGGCAGTGGGATAGTTGGGAAACTACACAATAGCCTGTAATCTTAACGAATTCCTTGCAAATTTAAAATTTTTACAACTTTTGTGAGTATACACGGGTTGTAATAGTGAAAATAGCTTACGTACGTCAGTTGTAGTGGTGCATCAAGCATGTGTACATGAGAATTAATGGTTCAGGGCACACACATCTTCAAAAATATGGTTTTTAAGAAGAGCTACTCAATGATGGCTTGGCAAAAATAACAAGTAAGATGGCCTGATGCTAGGTATGCATGTATGGTGCAATTTAGGGTTATAACATACGCCAATTCTTCCAAATTCTAATCATAATTCAATGAAATAATAAGATATGCAATAGAAAACACTTTAAACCAAAATCCCGATAATAAGCATTAAAAAGAATTAATACAAGGTCATGTGGAAATGAAAAGGATTAAAAGAAAGGGGGGAAAGGGTGGAAAAAGATAGAATTTCTATGACTCAATATTCTTATTGCATAAATAAAGGACAGAAGAACTATTTGGTGCCCATGGATGTTATTTTGTTGTAATGTGGGATTTCTCTATATTTGAGTGAATGTTAATTGGTTTTATGAATAATTATGCATGTGAATTATTTCTATGTATATGTTTAATTAAACTGATGTGTGCATGGTTGGTATAAGATATAGTGGTGTTGTATCAAGTTTAGTAAAAAACAATTGTATACTACATTGGGTTTATTGTTGATAGTATGGATTCCTCCAAACATTAAGTAATACAATTTAATGTTGTATCAGAGTCTTTAGATTGGATCTTGATAAAGATAGGTTAGAAAGGTAGCTAGATATTGTTTTTTCATTTGAAAATTTTATAATTAGAATAATTGTTATAAGTAAATTTGATTTCCTTCTCCTCTTTATAAAAAAAATATCAATGGAAACCAGGCCCACATAATCGCCAACGTTTTCTAACCCAAATGAGAGTGAATCTAATTTGGATTCACTATCAGGCATTCTCCCTTACTGATTGATAGACCATTTCAACCTGTATAAAATGAGGGCCATAAAATGAATGGATAATAAAGAAACTTTGTATAAACATAATCCCATTATTATATTCTACAAATTAATTCCTCTTACCATAATGAATCTCGTACTCCTCACCCTGGGAAGACCCTAGACCCTCATATAATTATAACTCCTATCCCTACTCAACTCTTCAATCATTAGAGTGTACCTCAACCAAAATAAGTGACTGAAATTTCTCAATTGGTAGAATGCTCTTGTTCCTTGACCCAATGTTTGATTAGAAAAAGTGGTCAAGAACCTATTGAGTATCCTCTCCCAAGATAACATAAACAACCTAAACCCAAATTTCCAGTTGACACAGTAAGCCCAATAATTGAAACCCCTAATTATAACCCTTCCAATATATTCAGGGGAGTATATTATCCTTTTGAGTTAAGTCTTGAAGAATTTGTATATGTTAGTTTTGGTGGACCACTGCTTCCTCTTGATTCTCCTCTAGTTACTCCTAGATATTGTTTTAAACAATATTTTTTAGAGGAATAATCTTCAGGTAATCTTGGAAGAGATATGGCCAACCCTAATGCTAATCCACCTTGTATTTTCCAAGATGTTGTGGTTGTTCCTTGGGATCCACATCCTTTACCTAAGCATTCTAAAAAGTTTTTTCCAATGTTTGAATCACACAAGAAAGATTATGTAGAAAATCACATTAAGAAATTCATGCTTGTAATCAGATTAATGAATATTCAACATGAGGATGTGCTTTTGATCTAGGTTGATATCGGTGGCCACCCACCTACTCCACTGGCTCAAATAACAGTTTCCATTTTGGTAGTTTGTTTTACATTTTTTTAGGGCCCAAACTTTCGGGGCTATTTTGAGGCCCTAAATGACGTTTTTTGGGCTCAAAAACACCTGGATGTTAAGTAGAGGAAGAAGCTAGGAAAAATGAAATATGTACTCCTTGATTATACATTTCCAATTGTTTATCGAGTGCTCTAAATAGAGATCATATGAAAAATTTACGTCATCGGGAAGTTGACATATCAACTACACCCATCGGGGCCCACAAACCTTTTGGTGTTTCATCTCCCAGGGTTAGGGTTTTGGATTTTGAGGGTTTTCTCATTTATTTTTTAAGTTAAAAATTCCTTCGAAGCCTCATCGTACTCATCTTCTTTTAATGGAGCATATCCGTCACATCTCTTCTCAAAGATAAATTTCCACCATTCGAGCAAGTTTGTTTCAGTATGCATTTTTACAGTTTTGGAAGGTTCTCTTTATTAATAGAAGTCAATTTTATCGTATCTCTATGTGTTTCTTTGCTATACATATATATTTCATTTCATTCCATTTATAAATCTGAATCATTGGTATCCGAGTGGTCTACTCTTTATTTATTTCTCTTTGCATGTCCCCAACGAGGTTAGGGTATAAGGAGTTGGGACTCGAAGTAGTTGAGCCCTTGAAAAACCATCCCTGATGATCATGAAGGCCTCCCATGGTGGAAGAAAAGAGAGATGATGGAGCAGGATATCCTTTTAAATTATTTCTTGAGGAATACCTCACATGAAAAAGGAACGAGATGATGGATAACTTTGAATAGATCCTTCAATGGTTGCCAACATGGTATAATTCAATTTTGATATCCCCTTATTTGAAGGCCAGATAGATGCAAATGTTGTAGATAAATGGTTCAATTTGATAGAAGGGTATTTTTTGTTCCATAATTTTTCCAATAGAGAAAATATTACCTTTTCACTCCTTAAGGTTGTCCCCCATTTCAAGGATTAGTGGGAGACTTAATTTGAGAAAAGGGCCATTGAGAAATATGCAATATTTTTGGTCGTTGTTATAGCAAGATTTTCCTCACCATTGCTATCTTGCACATAGGGTCTTTTTCCATTTCCCTATGCAGACTTATCATCCCTTTTTGATAAATCCAGAGCTAAAAATAAACATTTTTCCACATATACATGCCCTATCATCTATAGAAGAAGCGTATACACATGCTTCTCCACTACAGCCCGTGCATATTGAGATTTGTTCTAGAAAATACAAAAATGGAGTTAAGTTTCCATGTCACAACAAGAGATCTTTGATCCTTGGCCTTCCATATACAGGAAACGTTCTGACTTGACCCTTCAGTTGCATTTTGAAGGCTATAAGAGAACAATTTCGATCCATGGAAAAAGGGAGAAAGCATTCAACTTTGAGAGCAAAGTTACTATGGAGAAATTACTTCATATTGAGTCTACATCCCTTTGTCCCTCAAGTATGAACACTGTTGGGACTCAGAAATGTCATATTTCCATCCACCTTTCCCTTCATCATTATTCACATTTCATCACCCCATTAACCTTTCATGATACCATTTTCATAATTAAATATGGGTTAAACCTTATTATTTTCCAAATCATTTATTTTAGTATGAAAAGGGAATTTATGATTAAATATTAGAAAATTGACATGTTTCATATATCTCAAAAATGTGTGAGCTTTATCATGTGTAGGAATATGTTAAGGATTAATTCAAAAGACTTCTCGAATACTTCCTCCACCATTTCAATATGTGAGGGGATAATTCAATCCTAATCCAAGGAGAAGATCATGGAGATTTGGTTGTCATATCTTATCCAAGATATATGAGAGATATGTTTGAGGATTTGAAGGGATTATATTTTTTAATAAAGGGAAATGGGTTGAGAGAAAAGTGGATCTGTAATTATGAGATGTTTATCTCCTTTTCAAGCTCTCATGTATAAAAGAGAGTGCGCTCTCTTCATGAGGGGGAGAGAATCATTATTATGTAGATGATGAGAATCATTATTATGTAGATTGAGGAGAAGAATTACTATTATGTAGATTAAGGGAATTGTTATAATATAGGTTCTTGAGGAGAATTGTTATGATGTAGATTGGATTCTTGAAGAGACTCCTTTTGTAAACCTACCTATTGAAGATTAATGCAAGTTTGGATTTAGTGATTTCGTCTCTCTTAGAAGTTATCATCTGTTGATCTAAAAGATTCCATGTTGGGATTGGTAAGGGCGACCGATCTATCTTGGTAAGATTTTTGTAAATTGTTAGTGTAGATTTTCATTTCATGTATTTGTTATTTTGATTTCATGTTATTTTGTTTAATTTCACTATTCGAATGTGTTGCAAAGTGTGGTAATGAAAGAACAATTAGATCTCTATATTTCACCATGCATGAGCTTTAATGGGGCATCCTACTTGTTCATTTAGTTTCTCTAGGCAATATAATCAAAGTTCATTTTTTCTTTTCATGAGCCATCAATGAACATGTCCATCACCTGAGCAAGAGCTTTTGCTTATTTATGAGTTTTGCTTTCCATCTTTCAAATTGTGTGAAGATTTTCATTTTTTAAAGTGTGTTGGTTTCTAAATGGTTTTCTTATCTATACTAAATAGACATAGGAACCTATCTGTTATCGGCACATATAGTGCATCAACTCTATTGATTACGAATCCTGGTTGATAATTTATGTTTAGTAATATATTATGCAAATAATTGCACCAACATATTGACATCATTGTCGGGGAGTTGTAAACGGTAATAGGTAGTATTTGGATTAGATTTATTTAATGATTTTGGATTGGTTTTATGGATGACCTAAGGGTGGAGAGAAGATGGTAAGATGAGAAGTAATAACTTGCGTATCCACTTTAGTGGGGTTTCTCCAAAGTTAAGTTGTCCTCTTCCTTTTATGTAGAAGTGTGTTTCTCCTTATTTTATGCAAAAGTGTGTTTTTATTTATGCAAATTTATTTTTTATTTATGATGAGCTAACTTGTGTGAACCGATAACCTGGTGACAACAGGGTCCCAGTAACGCAAGGAGTTCAAGCTTGGTGTGTTTTATTTTTACAAATAGTTTTAATTTCTTAGTTTTAAAATTCAAATATTTGATGATAAATCATTCTCCTTTTTCAATATGGTTTAACTATGAGTATAAG
>JZKD02S0609627.1:0-10296 GCA_000966675.3 Picea glauca | reverse complement strand
ATTGTTGATGATTGTGGCTTGCATGTGGATCCAACCAAGATCCAAGTCATTCATGACTAACCAAACCTAATCATAGTAACCGAGATTCAAAGTTTCTTAGGACTTGCCAACTTCTATCATAACTTCATGTTGGGATTCTCCAGTATTGCATGGGTCCTCATCCAAGTGACAAAGGGTGGTGGCAAGACAACGTTTGTGTGAGGGAAGTCACAAAAAAAAGTGTTTGATGATCTAAAAAATCTCTTAAGATCAACTCCAGTACTCTCCTTACCTGATATGTAACAACCTTTTGATAATGAGACTGATGCATCACTATATCGTGGGCACAATTCTCACTCAACATGGTCATATAGTGGCATATCATAATGAGACACTATCAAATTTCATCTGTAAGTATCCCAACTATGACAAAGAAATGTATTCCATTGTAACATCCTATCGACAATGGAAGCACTAAATTCTTGGGAAGGATACAATCATCCACACTAATCACAAGTCTTTGTAGTTTATGCAGACACAAGGAAAATTGCAGAATGATTGCCATCAAAAGTGGTTGACATACTTGCATAATTTCCATCTCAACATCAAATATAATATAGGATCACCAATAATGTTGTTGAATACTCTATTTGAACTCTATTTGAAGCCTTAACCATGTGTCATGGGAATAAAACAACCCCACTAAAACTATTAATTTTAATGGACACTCATACTACCAAATTTTCTACAAGGCACTACTCTCTATTCACCTGATTATTTCCTCACCTAAAAGATTAATATCTTGAATTTGACCACCTGATAGAATCTTGAATATCCTTCAAGATCATCGCTTTGGACCCTTTTTTCATATGTACTCAATATTTATCCCCTCCCCATTCTATTCACATAACCTTAGTCCTAGTCTTGTTGTTGTTTCTCCTTTTCCCACTTTGTAATACCTCCAACTTGAAAATCTCGACGGTGATGCCTTATAACTTCATCGTCAGGGGAAATTTTATCTAAATGATCTTTATTATGTTTTTTTTCACATCGTCTTCGATGATACACTCCTTTTTTAAGGCCACGTCATATTACAGGAGGCACGGAAGGATGTGATGATGAATCCACATGAAAATGATTACTTAGGCAGGCCCCATTTCCCAGTCATATCACAAGACCACCTGTTGAGATCATTTACCCTTTATGGGTTTTCCTTCCCCATTCTTTCTTTCCAACTTCTTTTTTCCATCTCTTTTCCCTCTTCTACACCTCCTCTTGATTCTATTTTTCTTTTATCCTTTCTTCTCTCCCTTTCTAGTTACCATACTTAGCCATATTTCAGTAATGCGTAGATTTGCAGGTTAGTGGGTTGGAAAACCTTCATCTCCATCGACTTTTCCATGTCATAAGTCCATTGCTACACTTAGCCATTTTTTTCAATTTCATGGGTTTGCGGGTTCAATCCCTCATCCTCCAAGTTTCGTGATCTTCACTTTGCACCCCAAGTTCTGTGATCTACATTTTGACCAACGTATTATTTGTGGGTTCCTAGCCCCAAATTATTTTATTCCTATTGCATGCAAGTCCGACTGACCACCTTTATACACTTAACATATTTTTGATCTTCTATAACCACGGGTTTGCAGGTTCCTAGGTTGGCAGGTTCATGAAAATATCCATATTCAAACTCTCTCTCATTCGTCCCGGCCATTCTCTTGTTTTTTCCAATATGCATTAAGTGTTGTTTAATGCTAACAACTATTGTTCAGGCTCCAAAAATATCATCATTAATGGAGAAAGGTTTGGGGAATTACTCATTAAATTTCATTAAATATCCATTTTCCAAGGGATTAAATTGTCACCATCTCTCTGAAAATATTTATTTGAGGTTATTATCTAGCTAAATAAATACTACCGTCAACCTATGGTATCATAAACTTGAAAACAATTTTGTGGTGATACTTTAAATATCTTTGGTCATGAACACCAAAACTTCTAATGGTCAAGAGAATATTCATATTATTCTTTTCCTCCTACACATAAAGACGTAATTTTGGCATTTGTAATCGCTCGTTTCGGGTGTGTTCCTGAGGTTTTTAAGTGTAAATAACTTGTTTCATGGTGTGTGGACAAGTATGTTCCAACCCAGGAATTATACAACTCCAAGATAATTATCTGATTTCCCTTTCACCGCAATTTTTTCGCGAGATGTTGAAGATCCCATAGTCGATGCTTACTTTCAAAGGAGAAGAATACATATATTTTTGGAAGATACATAACAATGGGATTGACCTCTTACCTAAATTTTTGGATAATTTTGCATCTATTCCAAAAGACATACCCAAAATCCAGGTTGAGTCTTTTAAAAAACCCTATTGAGAAATTACATGGTTGTGTACAGGGTTGATAGGTTAAGAAAGCACTGCTTCTATATCTTGCATGATTTTATATATTCTGTATATTATAGTGAAATAACAGACCATATTTGACCGGGGAAAAATGATTTATATCAAAATATCGTCCCAGTTATCACACTATAAAAAGGACAAAATTTTTTTATGGCTTCTTATCTGATATTCACTATTGTGTATTGTTGTCAATTCCCAAACTTAACCATAACTAAGAGGCTGAATCATGAAATATATTAATTTACCTTATGGTATCCAACACTATGGATACATAATACCCCTCTGTATTTTTATGAATTCTATAATGATTTTTTTTTAGTATTCAAAGTGTTTTTTGTTGGGAGAAAACTTCAAGGATATATGACCAAGATAACATATTTTTAGAGAAAAAAGGGGAAATAGAAAAAATGGAGAGTCACGGTGTCATAAAGATATTTTGTTCACAAGAAAATCCTTCTTTTCTCTCGTATCATGTAATTGAAAACCATTTATTACAAAGGTGGAAAGGAAATATAAATTCTGGCTACAGTTTTTCCATGAAAAAAAGAAAACTCAATTTATTCCCCTACCATGGAAAATTGGAGATTTCATGTTCAGAAATATAAATAAAATTGATGAGTTTTTAAATCACTTCAACAATGTTAATTTAAGGTATGTTGAAAGGATAAATGACTTTGATCTGAACAAAATCTTTGTAGAACATATTCTTTCAGTGGGATTCAATAACTCGTTCATCCAAACTATCACGAATGAAGAATAATAAGGTTACAACCAAAGTAGTCATGTACATGATGCTGGTGACCTAGAAACATTACTGAGTAGTAATGATTTTTATAAGCAAAGGGGAAAAGTTCCCAGTGAAAGGAGCACTAAATACCTAGTTTTTACTCCCAAGAATACCACATCCCAAAGAAATGCTCCAACGACCCACCCAGTTAAAAAGGTTTTCAACATTAGTTCAAGTGGAGGGGGAGAGAAGAATACTCCCCTTGGTAAAATCAAGAGTTCACATAAGCTCCCCTTGAGAAAGAAAAGGAAGAATTTAGTCCAAGAGGAAGAGGATTTATAGAAAATGACATCCAAAGATTTTCTCTAGAGGACATGGAGCCAGAAGTAGATATTGAGAAAATATTTCCCACAATGGAACAACCAAAAAATATGGCTCAACAAAAATCTTTATTGGAATTCATTGCGAATGAGACCTTCAGTGAATAAGAATCCTTCACTTTTCAAAGTGTTGTTTTTGACAAAGAATCTAAAAAATTGATTGTAGAAATAAGTGACCAGAAGAATAAAAAGGGAAAGTCTCATTCATAGGTTGACCTGAAGGACATGTGATCATCCCAAATTTCCAAAATCCATAAGGAAATCGGGGATTCTCTTGACAATTATATTGATGCTTTGGAAGTTTAAAATGCTAAGTTAAAACAAAGGATCAAAGAATTGGAAAATTCCTTAATTCCTCTTCCAATATTGGTAAGTCCTTTGTCAATGGTTAAACCAACGACACCCGCTATTAAGTAAAAAGGATCTCCTAGTTTACTCACAACTGTCCAAAGTTATGTAGAGAAAAACATTAAAAAGAGAATGTCATTGATAACAAAAGTATGGGAGGTATAAAAAAATGTTGTTTCTTTCGGCTCAAGGGCACATGCTTTTCACGAGTAGCTGGAAGTTGATTTGAATAATGAAGAAGGTTTCTACATTGACGTTGTCTTTCCATTTGGAATAAAACTCTCAAACATGACAGAATTGAAAAGAAGAGAAGAGGATCTTCCTTGTCTAAGTCGAACTAAACAATTGAATGCTTGTTGGAAAGAAAATATCAAGAATTTGAATAACATTGTCCAAGCATGCAACAAAGCCATAGTAAAAAGAGACGAATTGTTTAAAAGACTCACATAGATAGATCTAGATAGAAGCACTGATGAAGTAGAAGACTCTAAGTTAATTCTCAATTCAATGTTTATGACAAAGAAACAACTTGATGAACAAGTTGAGATATTAAAGGGGTTATAAGATGATAAATTTTATGGCATAATTGAACATAATGAAGAAGAAATAGATAATTGGTTGGTTGATTATTCTTTAGAAAATCAAGATATTCAGGAGGCAATACATGGGATTTCTCATGACTTAAGAGACTTGGAAGGTGAAATATTCAATAGTAAAATTAGGCATGAAATAAATGTTGCACCAATGAAAAACTACATTGAAGATTGGTTTAAAAAGGAAATTGATAAATTAACCAAAGAAGGCCAAGAAGTAGTGGCTAAGATAATTCCTATAATCATCAATGAGGGAAATAAAATGACAACAACAAGAAAGTGATTGAGAGAGAGGCCATCATAGTAAGTTATGTTCATCACGTCTTGTTTTTTTAATCATTTTCTCATCCAGTTACTCTGCTTATTTAACTAGAATGGTTTAACCAAAATATGATAACTCCTCCATGTCTTCTTTCCAGGTCTTGCTACTCTATCATCACCCTCCATATTCTTTCCACAACTTACTTCTTGTTTATATTTTCTTTAGGTTCCATGGGAGCCCCAATCCCATTCCTAAGGAAAAACACATTTAAATTTCAAATACTTGTAACAGACTCTGTATTTTTCAGAAATCCCAAGAGAACTCTTTCGAGATTAGTTTTGACTATATTTTATAACTCTGAGTTTTGAGTATAAAATATTTGAGATTGATCTATCATTTTATTTATTTTATATCCACATGTGTTTACTTTGTTAAAGTTCTCTTATGCGTGAAGACCATTTTATTTTATTTTATGTGATAAAAAATCTTTAGTTTAACTATGATGGATGTGAGAAAATTTTGTTTATATTTTTCAAATATGTGATGTGTGAGGTTCATGATCATCTCTTCGGAACTCTCTTTAAAAATTTTTTTTTTTTATTTCACTACAATCATTATATTTCTTTGAATATCACGATGGACTTTCTTAAAGTCCCATATTATTTTAAAAATCTAGAATTCCAAGAAAATCTTGAAAAAAAGAGGAGTACCACCTGTATAAGAACACAAGGGGATTTGTATCCTTGTGAGGTTGTCATTTTGGTCCTAATGGATTCAAACATCAATAGTTTTGGAAACCATTTTGGGGAATGACTGAAAATTTGAAATCTGGTTTAACATTTTTTAAAGATACATGACTTTACCCTAGGCTGATCAACCCCACCTAGAAATTGGTTTAAATAATCAACGAAGTATATTACATCAGTTATATAAGTTGGTAATAATGATAGTCGATACCATGGAAGAATTGGAAATATCTTGGGATATATTGGTCCAAGAATAAGAAAGATAAATCCTCCATAGATAGAGGAGAGATGAGTGACAAGACTGAAGAAATGAAATACTAGCTCAAGAAACACAAGAACAAGGTCAGAATTAAAGTTGGACAAATATAAGGGACCCATTAACAAAAGTAAATGAAAGTTGTAATACCCCAAGGATGAGCCCCAGTTGTATTATGAATTGAAAACATGTTTTTCACGCTAGTGAGTTGAGTGGTTATAAGATGAGAGACTTATTTATTTATTAGGCTAGTGAGACAGATGCCAAGGCTAGGAGACTGATTTTTGTATATGTAATTATGTAGATCATTAATAAAAATATTAACATTGTTTCATGTAGACTGGCCACAAATAAGAGTTATGGGGGAATAAGCTCCATTAGATAGGGCAAGGGAGGGGGCTAAGTATTTGGTCCTAGGGGCTAAGCTAGGGGGCTTACCTCTAAAGGAATAATATTTTAATATTAATTATTGAAGGCTAAGGTGAACATGATATGTTTTTATCCTAAGTTCCTGGAAAAGGGAACATATGCTAAATGGAGGGCATGCAGCTCTAGGGAGACAGGTGTCGAACTGGGTGCATGCAGTTAAACCTAAAGAGTTGATCCATCTTGGGGGTCATGAATCGAGTCTTCCATCCTTAGTCTGAACCTGGGGGGGCCTCCATCATTGACCTCTATGTTTTGATTCCTTGTCACGCACCCTGAAACCAGTGAAAATCGAGGGACTGATCTGTGTCTCCTGTGAAGTCTGAGCACCCTGCAATTGTGTAAGCCATGTTGTGGCATAATTGTTTGTTGTTGCAGCCATGCAGTTCCTTGATTGAGTGTGGATTGTTGTCATTGTTCATTTCTTATTGAACCTTGATATGTCTTAGTTTTTGAATATTATCGTTTTGGGTGTCCATACCCGTTTTCCTTGTTGTCGTTGTTGTCACTCGTACTTGGTTGTAGCTAAGTAGAAGATCGGTTGAAGATGCAAGTTTTCAAGCCTGTGTGAAACTCTCTGAGGTGAGAGAGTTTGTTGGGAAGTGATTTCTCTTCGAAGGGAGTCTCGTAGTAGCTACAATAATCTGGGACTTTTGGTCCAGCCTGTTGTTGAAGCCCAAGGTAAGGGAGGTGTACTAGCCGGTAGACTTGTATTAGTGAAGGTGTGCCCTCCTGGGGTAGAGTGGGCATGTGAGGAATGAGGGTCTGTGGTTTGTGGGCATAAGTGCCCACCCACCCCAAAGGGACCTAGCAATAGAAAATCACTTGACGTAAGTGCGGCCGACTGGGATAAAATGTTGAATAAGATGAATGTGAGCCCTTCCCCTTCTTCTCATGACACTGAGAAGCATAATGGCCAAACTTCTGACACTTTAAACGCATGATGTGGCTAGAAAGAAATCAAGATTCAAAGTGTAATGGAAAAATGACATATATAAAGGCCCTAACATATCCTAACTCAGATAACCAGAAATGGGCGACTAGGAATGAAAAAACAAGAAATATTAGTGTCGAATAAGACAACATTGGATTCCTTTGTTTTGTGCAACTTCCTTGTTGTCCTTGCCAAGCCTAGAATTCCCTTGCCTGGTGGACTTTAGTCCCATCTTGGGGTTGACCCACTACTAAGTGTGATGAGAAGTGTGGTCTAAGGCTAGAAGGTTCATGGAGGTTCTGCACATAGTTGGTGGTGTTACTCCAATTGAAAAGATAACTATCATTTATTTTCTTAATTTATATGTTATGCATGTTTGTGATTCTTGAATGTTATCATGTATTCTATTGCATATATGAATTAATGTTAGTTCCATTAATTCTGTATGGTAGTAGTAATTATGTGTTTAATTGTGATTAAGTGTTTTAATTTCATTAAAATGAATATATTATATAAGTGTATATTTTGCGTGGTAGCATTACTCAGTCTCTAAAGGGCCAGGGATGTTACAATTTGGTATCAGAGCTAAGTGAAGTGTCAGAGAAGTGGTGTTTCCCAACCTGTTGGTGGCTAGGGACATTAAAATTTGGTATCAGAGCCAAGGTTTCAACACTCATCCTGGATAGGCCATGCTAGTGGAAATTGAAGCAAAATTTTCGAAAAGAATTGTTGTAAAAGTAGACAAAATTTGAGTTCAGAGCCAAGGTTTCAACACCAAACCTGGATGGGTTGGATAACTAGTCTTTGGACCCAAGTTTCCAAGTGGAAATTCTGTCTGTAGGAACCAATTTCAAACCTCAGAATGTTCCTGAGTTCCAAGAAGTTACTTTGGTCGTGTTACGAAGCTCAAGAGGGGTAGCGGTATTATAAAACCATGACAAACATGGTATTTGGCCACAGGGAGATAGATCACAACACTGGTGGTGTTGGGACTGTAGGATCTATTTGAAAGGAAGGGAAATCCTTTATGACCATCAAATCTAGAGAAGGTGCATGAGGTTTATGTTGGAATCCCTTTAGACTTTGTGATGTTAGTGAACCTAGATGAAAGATAAGAGGAACGAAAAAACCTGAAACTCTAAATTCCCAGGGAATATCTACACCATAGATCGGAGGAAAAGAGATTGATCATTGGATCAAGAAGAAGAGTAGATCATAATTTCAGAGTTCTACTATCAAAATACGTGGGATTTGTTGATGCACAAACCTCCAAAGCTTGAAGTTCCAAAGAGAAAAGTAGATGTGGTGGGGCTGAATGACATCACCAAGGGTGATGTGGATATTCCTTGAAATGCCATGTGCCACCACCTGGGTTGGTGATAGTTGTACTATGTGGGACCTGAGGTTGAATAACATAGTTAAAGGTCGGCGGGCCCACACTAGCATTGATAATGATAGATATATATTGACGGCCATGAGGAATTGTGGGGATCCAAATTGCATGAGAATTTATTTCTCAGGGCGGTCTCGCAATTCAAACCACAGTTTTCCTGGGGTGTTATGTGTCAGCGTGAGAGGAATTATGGGACAAAATACATGTTACTCCAAACTGCAAATGCATGCCCCCGCAATTTGAAAGGCATCAACTGATGTGACTATTCGGTATCTTAGTTCAAGTACGAAAATTGTGGGTCCCAGTGGATGGATGGAGAAAGTTGTGAAGTCTGGGTACTTGACACTCCAGAAGAATGCTTCATAAGGGAATGAAAGGAAGAAATTTCAAAATTTTTGTAATGTTGAGGTGAAAAAATGTAATAACATCACCAAAGGTGACATGGAAGTGTTCAGAGATTAATAATTTGGGGCGTTGGGGGTGTGCAGATGTGAAATCCTCCAAATTCCTGAAGCTCCGAAGCTTCAAAGTCCCAGAGCTTAGATTCCTAAAGTTCCACAGTGGGTGTTAGCCATTGGATGTTGGGTAGTTGTGGACTATTGATCCACCCTACTTCGCGAGTTCGTTAATTTATAACTCCGAGAGATTGTTGGGGGGTTCTTTGAAATATTCTGAATTCGAAGGTCGAAGGCTCGAGTAGCACCTAGTGATCTAGTGCTTGGTCACAGCCTGCGATCGCATGGGTTGGGGACTAAGAGAAAGGGGATAGTGCTTGAAAGTTATAGAAAAGATGAGTTCAAAAAGAAAATGAAATATGAACATTTTCTTTAATTAGATTGGTTTATTGATACTGTGGGATTTGTTAAGGAATGATGGCCTGAAAAATTCTGGTTGACTACATGTTGTGTTTGCAGAGTCAATGATTTTCAAAACTGAACTGAATTTCCACTGAGTGAAGAGAAATAGAGGAGGAACATAGTGATTTCAGTTCAGAGAATGAAGTAAAATGGATGGACATCAATTTGGGAGTTTAAGTATCAAACTCCAATGGGCATGAAGAAGAGATGGATAAGGAAGGGCATATGATGAAAATCATTCAAATATTGCAGAAAGATGCCCAGAATCATCGAGATGATAACAAAAAGATCATGAAATCCAAGGATCGATAGGGAGGATTCAAATTAAATTTGATGCAGAGTCTAGAGATAATTGAAAGGAAGTTGGATAAGGAGATTGACTCAAGAAAAATAGGGAGTCACAAGCCCCCTAAGAGGAAACAAATATCAAGAAGTGTAAGAAGGCATCATCGTCACTCCCCAAAACATTCCAATAAGGAGGCACACAGTAGTTCAGGCCCATCTCCTTCCAGAAAAAATATGATATCTGTAGTGGATGAACTGACGGGTAAAATGCACAAGATTAAACCTCCTAATTTTGATGAAGAACACAAGAAAGATGAATATGTTGAGACATGGCTACTGGGCATGAGGAAATATTTCGAACTACAGAACTATTCTTTTCATGCAGAGGGAAGAATTTCCATTTACCAACTTAAAGGAAAGGAATCCATATGGTGGGAGCAGCTTTTGCAATTACAACACGTCAGGGAGAAGAATGTTACTTGGGGGGAATTCAAGAGACTTTTTGAAACGAAGTACTTAACTAAGAGGTATTATGACAATAAAATGAAAGAGTTATTCGAACTCAAGATGGGAAGTATGACCATTGATGAATATGAATGAAGGTTTTTGGAATTGTTGAAGTATGTTCCCTTCATCAAGGATGAGACTGTCAAAATTCAAAGGTATCTGAGTGGATTGTCACCTTCCATTGTTGACAAGATC
>JZKD02S0609616.1:0-15906 GCA_000966675.3 Picea glauca | reverse complement strand
TGCACCCACCTCGGCTTCGAGTTCTGCCTAGGAGCTCTGGTGCGGTCCAATTCTCATCGTGTCCAGTATTCATCGTGATTCTCTGGTGCGGCTTTGAATTTTGCATATTGCTTGGATGCTCTGGTGCGGTCCATCATTTTCACTGCATTTCTTTCTGACCGCCACGAGACAGAGCATGCTTGCCTGTGCCTCGCACCTTAACTTGCAATTGCATTTGTTCTGCTCCTGGTTCATTGGCCTTCACCTGCAATTGCCCTGCTCCTTCATCATGGCTTGGAAGCGAGGCAGACCTCATCGTGGCGCGGCCTGGGAGGCTCATAAGGCGCAGCGGCGTCGTAAGGAACAGTTGGAACATGCCTTGGCACTGGCGACGTCCATTCTTAGGAAGAAAGCCAGGGCAGAAAGACTGGAGCGGCTTGCCACCATAGCTGAGCCTGGCATTGGATGCAGTCGAGACGTCAAAGGGAATGCGTTGGGCGACCTGCAGGAAGCTGGTACTGAGGAGGAGTTTCCCCCCTGCATAGTGGTGGAAGACCCGTCCATGGAGGACCTGTCGATTATTGAGAAGACTCGAGGGGCGACCCATCCGAAAGCACGCAGACCCACTCCGACCTTGCTAGATGATACCCCTGGCTGTATCGTGGAGGAAATACCCTGGCCTGGTGACGACATTTGCAGTTGCCATGGCGCATAGGCGAACGAAGCAGGCTCGAAGGGTGCAAAGGCTGATGCAGAGCAGAGGGTGTTCAAAGCGGGTTCTGAAGCGGCGGTGGACGTGGGGGGCATCATGCATGGTTCACTCATCCGGGAAGAGCACTTGGATCTAATGTTTGACCTTCGTGGGCACCTGTCGGACCTAGAACATCGGGCTCTCCTCATGGGCCAGCGAATGGACATGTTCCTCGATGTGTTTTCCAACGCGCCAGCCAAGCGGAAATGCCCCCTCTGCGCACAAGCTTTCTCCATTCTAGAAGGGACCACGCGGCAGACTAGCGAGGATGACAGGTCACCTGGCACCTAGGTTTCATATGCTTTTTCGGTTCCTAGTTTTATTTGCTCTCTTGGTTCCTAGTTTTATTATATTACTGTTTTACGTGTATTTAGACCATTTCACATCTGTCCTGGTTTCCTCCGGGTAGGACAGATGCCACTCTGTTATTATGCTTTTCATGCTATTGCTACTCGCCCTCTATATTTGTTGGTTTCAGATAATCGGCAGCATTTTGGGTGATTCTAGACCTACTCTTTTGTACACTCTGTAAAAGTTTTGTTTATCTAATATAGCAGGTTCCACTTTTTTATTTAAAAAAAAAAAAAAATGATTCACCCAAATTACATAGAATAAAATTATTTTACCTTAAAAATAGCAAAAATTTTAAAAAAACTATATAAAATACTTAAAATTTTGAATATTTTTACAAAATTATCACCAAACATTTTACATTTTACATTTTACACATTAAGGACTAGTAAGAATATCCCATGTTTCTACATTTTAATATAAACTTCCATCCTTAAAATTATCCATGTCTATGTTATGCAACAGTCCCCATGGGATTATACATTTGAGTTGTTTCTAACTTGAAATGATATGCATCAATGATTTCTCCTTCCATCCTAACCCAAGTGGAATATGTTAGCTTGTACATGCCTATATATAGTGTATAGGTTGGGCACAAGTTATTTTGGTGCTTGATCATGTAGGCATTGAAGTCATGTAGATGTATTTGATACTCGATCTCTTCAATGATCAACCTATTTGGAACATAGGTTGGAAGCATATGAGGTGCTTCTATGACACCATAAATCCTAATATATGTAGAGTGTTCATCCTAGTACCAATCTCCAATGTTTTTTAACGCCTCTATAGCTTTTGGAGATATTATTAGGAAAGTTTTGTAAAATATGATTTCATATAATAGTCCTAGGAAGACATCATAGATGGAAACTAAAATTGATACTTGTTCTTCCACAAATATCAGAAATAAACATGAACAAGGGGCTTCTTGAGACCAAGACTAGCCTAACCTCATGAATCTATTAGAAGCACAAATCACATCTAACAAGTAATAGGACATGTAAAATTATGGGGTTCCTGAGAAAGCATCGAATTGAACTTTGCTAATGGCTTATGCAAGTGTGTTAGAAAATATAGTTACACAATTGAAAATTCTACCTCCTTCAATGATTTCATACATAATTGGTACCATGCCTATCTTCACATGAGTTGGATCATTTTCACCAAATATTATGATGATCAATTGGGCCACCCATGTGTATCTCGACTTGATGTGTATAGTGGGGGAATATTTTCTACTTAAGTATTTTAAAATTCTTCTTTTCTCACACAACTCAACCATGATGTTATAACAGTTCATGCATAAACAATTTCAACCACTTGTTAGTGAAATGGATTGCAACCTTTGACAATTTATAATAGGTTTCAAAATCAAATGATGTGAATGGTCCAACACACCTTCCTATATCATTCATAATTATCCTTGTGTTGACCTCCATATGTTTTATTAGGTACCTAATAACTTTTTCATAAGGTATCAGTGGAGATATCATTGCTACATGGTGTATGAAGGATCTTTTAAACTTTGTGCTGTAGAAAGTTCTTCTTCTTCCATTTCATCCAATTCTTCATCATCCATGATCCCTTTCCATCTTCGATTAGATGAAACAACTTGTTGTATGTCTACATTCCATCAAACCCAATGATTTTTTAGGTGTCTTTAGAAATGGGAAATTTAGATCTGTAGCAGCATGTGCTTCCGTGATTGGTTGCTTTCCTTTAACAAACTTCTTTCCCCTTCTGACTGATGATTCTATAGTTGCAAGAGTCTGTTTTATTGTTGGTGTTGTCTCCTTAGTAAATTATACAACCTCCATTTAATCCTTTGGTTGTCTTGCAATTGATCTCTCTTTTTCACCTTCCTTTTTTTCTATCATACCCTTTAGTATCCATATGGAAACTCTTGTAATTTAGCACAACATAGAAATAGTACATCTAGGGTTTATCTCAAAATCTATTTAAAACGCATTGATAGCTAATTTATAGTAATTTTAAATGGAAACCAAATTTAGGTATGTTGATGTTGATCCTTATCTAACGCTCATACCATTGTAGTAAAGCTTTTAATTTATCTATGATTTACAGTTCAAACCTAAATTTCTCGATAATCAATTTGCATGGAAAAAAGAAGAAGAAAATGGGGCTCATGTGAATACCTAATTAAATTCAAACTAAGGAAACTTTGAATGTGTTTAGATAGCACCACAACTAAAACAAATAAAACAAGCATCTAGCTCATTTTAAACAAAAAAAAATGATGATCAAACAAGAGAATTTTGAAATCAAGTCCTAGGTTAGCAAAGCCAATAGAAGGGTGAAATTTCTTGGGATGTAAAGTTCTTGATCTCACTTGGAAATTTCAATTGTTACGAGGGTATCCCAATCATTTCTTTGATGCATAGACTATTCGAATAAATAATATTGCGTTCAACTTTGAACTTTTAAATATAAAATACTAAGGGTAAATTTGCATTTATTAATAAGTTTGAAAGGGTGATTATTTGAGCTACAGAATCATCAAATCAAGCTGAAATGGGATAGGATTTAAAAGTATGTTAATGTGTAGGTGATCTATATACATTAAGAATTGAATTTGAACTTTTAAAATGATTTCAAGCATGCAAAGATCCTGAAATTGAGTAGGGAATGTTCACTGAATCGGGGCCGAATAGAAAATCGAGACCCCTTATCACTACTCTTGGACAAAGGTAGGCCTAATTTTGAGTTGGTATTGATCATGAAATCAAGTCACAGGTTCACATGGAGGAGATCAATTTCAAAATCGGGGCTGATTGAGAAATCAAGATCCCGTGCCATTAACATTCACATAGGAAAGGCCCAATCACAACCAATTTGGTTTCACATGTGTTGGAGTATAAAAGATGGTTCCACATTTGCGAAAAATGGTTTCACACATGCAAAGATGGTTTCACATGTGCGAAGAGTTTGAAAATTGATTTCACACATGTGAACAAAGAGCTATGAGAAAGGAAGCTGATTCAAAATCAAGATCCTATGTCACTAGTATTCATAAAGAGAAGGTTGAATTTTGAAGTTGAGGCCAATCAATGAATCAAACAAAGGTTATTGCATTTTAGTGGTTGGAGGGACCAATTTTAAAGTTTTGGACCAATCAAGGACATGTGACTTTCAAAGGAAATCATTAAACAAAGTTCAAAAAGAAGATAATGAAGAAAAGCACATCAAATGGGGTCAAAATTCCTCCTGCGGTACAAATGGTGATGAAAATGTATAATCTAGAAATCGGGGTTGATTTCCAAATCAAGGAAAGGCACAACAATTAAGTGAAAAGGAGGTCCAATTTGGACATTGGGGTCGATTGAGAAATTGGACTTTTGAAAACCTTGGACAAATTCAAAAAAGCAAAATTTTGAAAGGGAGAAAATGTTTGAAAAGAAGTAAGAGACACTCAAACCAAAGTTAAAGAAGAGTTCAAACCTGGAGAAAGTTTTGAATAAATCAAAGAGTAAAGAAAGTCTGATTTGGAGATTGGGGCCAATTCCAAAATAAAGACCCACCCACACCAAACTTTGTGAAAGGAAGGATTGATTTGGATATTGAGTCCAATCCCAAAATTGAGATCCCTTCCACGCCAAAGTTGGTGAAAGGAGGGCTCAATTTGGAAATTGGGGCCAATTTCCAAATCAGGGCACTAATAAAGTGAAATGAGTGAAGAAGAGGCCTGATCTAGAAATCAGGAGAAAAAATGGTTTGAACAAAGGAGGAAAAGCACAAGGAAATGAAAGAAACCAAAAATACTCAATTAAGGAATAAAGCTCAAGAAAGTGAAAACCAAACAAGTGAAGCATGAAGGCCTGTGTAACTTGATCTTTTAAAAGAAAGAATCAATGAAGCAAGGAAATGAGGAATTGAGGTCAATCTATCATCTAAAAGAAGAAAGCATACCCAAACCAATGAAAAGTTGGGGCCCCAAGATTTTCCCAAAACATGGAGGGGGGAGGCGGGCCGGGGGGGGTTGTTGAGGGTTCAACATATTCATTGATGAACAATTATATTTCTTGAAGAAAAAATAATTCTCTTAAATTTTATTCTATTTTTATTTATTTTATTGTTATGAATAAATAAAATCTTATCTAATCGTCTTCTCAATCCTATGATAAGGTAATTTGATATAAATATTTTTAAATATATTTTTCCATAGATTATTGGTTATTTATATTATGCATGAGATTTTTATCTGCAAAACAATTGGTTATCTAAAAACAAGTAGTTCAAAACAAAATGTAAAATGTTTGAAATGTGAACCCACAGAAGAAATAAAATGTAGTGCAAATTAACTGTGAAGAAACAATGGAAAACCAAGAAAATAGGGAGTATTCAACCAGACATAGATTTATGTGGTAAAACCCTAAAAATGTGACAAGGAAACATCCTCAAGTGTAACATACCCCAACTTAACCAGGGAACATTACTTGCAGAGAAACACATAAATTTGAAATTTTATTTTGTTAATTAATTCTTGTAGCTTACCATCTACGAATTGAACACATTTTTAACTAAAATATGATACCCATAACCAAATGCACCTATATCATTCTAAAATAACATAATGCATCCATAAAATCATCTACAATAACACATAAAGACCATTCTCATGTACATGGTAAAACATAGCCATAAAACTCATAAGAGAAACTCGAAAAATAACTAAACACTTATCTTTTAAAATGTTTGTGCAACCAATTGCTTGGGAATGATGTTCCACCTAACCATAGACCTTTTTTTCCAAATCTCAACAACAAGTCACCTCGGAGATGGGGCTAGGAATACACAAGATAAGGGTGCCTCTCATAGTCCACTTAAAACTCTAAATCCACAACCCACTGGTATTCTCCTACAACTAATCCAAATTTCCTCCATCTGTCTTCATCTTAACCTGTACCCAACCCAAGGAATATACCCCTTCACAGATCTCAGTCCCTTAGGTGTCCCATTTGTTTATTAGGGTCTCTCTGGCATAGGTAACCAAGAATCTCTCAACTAAGAATTCAAGGGAACTTGTTGCTAGGAAAACTACCATAAAAAACAACATCAACACTTGTTGTTACAGTGCAACTCCCCTAGGAGTTCACTCTTCAGGCCTGAAAACCTCTCTTGGAAACTCTTAGGAATTTCTCTCTCTTGTGGAAAAATCATCCCCCATCTCTGTCCATATTCCTAGCAATTGGTATCACATTATTTTCATTAAAAAATATGAAATACAATTCACATATTACATCGTTTGGCCATCGCCATATTTATATCTACACTATGCATAAATTAAAATGATGATTATAGTGGGGATGACACATTCCCCTTCCCCTACAATTTTACGCCATCCTTGGTGCACACTATGTCGATATACATGTACAAATTTTCATCACAATGCTTAAGAAATAAAATTCTTACAATTTTATAATCCCAACAACAATTCCAACCAAAAATCTCATGCTCCTCTCAACCCGCTGACCCAAGGAATGCACCATTCATTTATCAGGTCTAACCCAAGGAATGTTCCATTCTTTTACCAGGGCCCCCAACGTAGTTGGCTATGAATCTAAGATGTGGTTCTGGAACTCTAGCTTCCCAAAATGGAGTCTTTCATTTTTAGCTTTCATTTAACTAAAAATTGACAAACATTTGCGGGTATTCTTCCCGCATAGTTTTTTCATGCTCCCATGTTGCATATTCAGGACTGTAACAGGTCCATTGAACCTTTTCCATCCCTATGGCCTTGTTTTTGAGAAATTTGAATTTCCGGTCCAGGATGTGTACTGGTTCCACCAAGAAATCCCCTTTGTTTTCCACCTGGATCATAGTCCAATCAATTATGTGGTTAGGGTCAGGAACATTTTTCTTTAATAATGGAACGTGAAAAACATTATGTACTCTCATGGATGCATGAAATGCTAGCATGTATGCAATTAGCCCTATATTTTCTAACATTTTGAATGGCCCACAATATCTTGTTGCCAATTTTGGGCAACAACCCAATCTTATTGAACTTCTCTTTGCTTCCAATTTGAGAAAAAACATGTTCACCCACTTTAAAATCTCTAAAACATTTGTTCTTATCTGCATAACTTTTCTAACTGTCCTGGGAAGCCTTTAAATTCTTCCTAATATTTACCATCTGCTCTTCCATTTCCTTTGATAATTCTGGCCCAACAACATATCTATTTGTTGGGTTATCCCAACTAAACAGAGTGCTACATTTCCTGCCATACAAAGCTTCAAATGGGCTCATTTTTAATAAGGCTTGATACCCATTATTGTAAGAAAATTCCACTAAGTGGATATAATCTTCCCACTTTGACAATTGGTCCATCACATACATTCTAAGCATGTCTTCAACGATTTTGTTAGTCCTCTTTTTTTCCCATCTGACTTTGGGTGATAAGTTGTNATTTTTACAAAATTATCACCAAACATTTTACATTTTACATTTTACACATTAAGGACTAGTAAGAATATCCCATGTTTCTACATTTTAATATAAACTTCCATCCTTAAAATTATCCATGTCTATGTTATGCAACAGTCCCCATGGGATTATACATTTGAGTTGTTTCTAACTTGAAATGATATGCATCAATGATTTCTCCTTCCATCCTAACCCAAGTGGAATATGTTAGCTTGTACATGCCTATATATAGTGTATAGGTTGGGCACAAGTTATTTTGGTGCTTGATCATGTAGGCATTGAAGTCATGTAGATGTATTTGATACTCGATCTCTTCAATGATCAACCTATTTGGAACATAGGTTGGAAGCATATGAGGTGCTTCTATGACACCATAAATCCTAATATATGTAGAGTGTTCATCCTAGTACCAATCTCCAATGTTTTTTAACGCCTCTATAGCTTTTGGAGATATTATTAGGAAAGTTTTGTAAAATATGATTTCATATAATAGTCCTAGGAAGACATCATAGATGGAAACTAAAATTGATACTTGTTCTTCCACAAATATCAGAAATAAACATGAACAAGGGGCTTCTTGAGACCAAGACTAGCCTAACCTCATGAATCTATTAGAAGCACAAATCACATCTAACAAGTAATAGGACATGTAAAATTATGGGGTTCCTGAGAAAGCATCGAATTGAACTTTGCTAATGGCTTATGCAAGTGTGTTAGAAAATATAGTTACACAATTGAAAATTCTACCTCCTTCAATGATTTCATACATAATTGGTACCATGCCTATCTTCACATGAGTTGGATCATTTTCACCAAATATTATGATGATCAATTGGGCCACCCATGTGTATCTCGACTTGATGTGTATAGTGGGGGAATATTTTCTACTTAAGTATTTTAAAATTCTTCTTTTCTCACACAACTCAACCATGATGTTATAACAGTTCATGCATAAACAATTTCAACCACTTGTTAGTGAAATGGATTGCAACCTTTGACAATTTATAATAGGTTTCAAAATCAAATGATGTGAATGGTCCAACACACCTTCCTATATCATTCATAATTATCCTTGTGTTGACCTCCATATGTTTTATTAGGTACCTAATAACTTTTTCATAAGGTATCAGTGGAGATATCATTGCTACATGGTGTATGAAGGATCTTTTAAACTTTGTGCTGTAGAAAGTTCTTCTTCTTCCATTTCATCCAATTCTTCATCATCCATGATCCCTTTCCATCTTCGATTAGATGAAACAACTTGTTGTATGTCTACATTCCATCAAACCCAATGATTTTTTAGGTGTCTTTAGAAATGGGAAATTTAGATCTGTAGCAGCATGTGCTTCCGTGATTGGTTGCTTTCCTTTAACAAACTTCTTTCCCCTTCTGACTGATGATTCTATAGTTGCAAGAGTTTGTTTTCTTGTTGGTGTTGTCTCCTTAGTAAATTATACAACCTCCATTTAATCCTTTGGTTGTCTTGCAATTGATCTCTCTTTTTCACCTTCCTTTTTTTCTATCATATCCTTTAGTATCCATATGGAAACTCTTGTAATTTAGCACAACATAGAAATAGTACATCTAGGGTTTATCTCAAAATCTATTTAAAACACATTGATAGCTAATTTATAGTAATTTTAAATGGAAACCAAATTTAGGTATGTTGATGTTGATCCTTATCTAACGCTCATACCATTGTAGTAAAGCTTTTAATTTATCTAGGATTTACAGTTCAAACCTAAATTTCTCGATAATCAATTTGCATGGAAAAAAGAAGAAGAAAATGGGGCTCATGTGAATACCTAATTAAATTCAAACTAAGGAAACTTTGAATGCGTTTAGATAGCACCACAACTAAAACAAATAAAACAAGCATCTAGCTCATTTTAAACAAAAAAAAATGATGATCAAACAAGAGAATTTTGAAATCAAGTCCTAGGTTAGCAAAGCCAATAGAAGGGTGAAATTTCTTGGGATGTAAAGTTCTTGATCTCACTTGGAAATTTCAATTGTTACGAGGGTATCCCAATCATTTCTTTGATGCATAGACTATTCGAATAAATAATATTGCGTTCAACTTTGAACTTTTAAATATAAAATACTAAGGGTAAATTTGCATTTATTAATAAGTTTGAAAGGGTGATTATTTGAGCTACAGAATCATCAAATCAAGCTGAAATGGGATAGGATTTAAAAGTATGTTAATGTGTAGGTGATCTATATACATTAAGAATTGAATTTGAACTTTTAAAATGATTTCAAGCATGCAAAGATCCTGAAATTGAGTAGGGAATGTTCACTGAATCGGGGCCGAATAGAAAATCGAGACCCCTTATCACTACTCTTGGACAAAGGTAGGCCTAATTTTGAGTTGGTATTGATCATGAAATCAAGTCACAGGTTCACATGGAGGAGATCAATTTCAAAATCGGGGCTGATTGAGAAATCAAGATCCCGTGCCATTAACATTCACATAGGAAAGGCCCAATCACAACCAATTTGGTTTCACATGTGTTGGAGTATAAAAGATGGTTCCACATTTGCGAAAAATGGTTTCACACATGCAAAGATGGTTTCACATGTGCGAAGAGTTTGAAAATTGATTTCACACATGTGAACAAAGAGCTATGAGAAAGGAAGCTGATTCAAAATCAAGATCCTATGTCACTAGTATTCATAAAGAGAAGGTTGAATTTTGAAGTTGAGGCCAATCAATGAATCAAACAAAGGTTATTGCATTTTAGTGGTTGGAGGGACCAATTTTAAAGTTTTGGACCAATCAAGGACATGTGACTTTCAAAGGAAATCATTAAACAAAGTTCAAAAAGAAGATAATGAAGAAAAGCACATCAAATGGGGTCAAAATTCCTCCTGCGGTACAAATGGTGATGAAAATGTATAATCTAGAAATCGGGGTTGATTTCCAAATCAAGGAAAGGCACAACAATTAAGTGAAAAGGAGGTCCAATTTGGACATTGGGGTCGATTGAGAAATTGGACTTTTGAAAACCTTGGACAAATTCAAAAAAGCAAAATTTTGAAAGGGAGAAAATGTTTGAAAAGAAGTAAGAGACACTCAAACCAAAGTTAAAGAAGAGTTCAAACCTGGAGAAAGTTTTGAATAAATCAAAGAGTAAAGAAAGTCTGATTTGGAGATTGGGGCCAATTCCAAAATAAAGACCCACCCACACCAAACTTTGTGAAAGGAAGGATTGATTTGGATATTGAGTCCAATCCCAAAATTGAGATCCCTTCCACGCCAAAGTTGGTGAAAGGAGGGCTCAATTTGGAAATTGGGGCCAATTTCCAAATCAGGGCACTAATAAAGTGAAATGAGTGAAGAAGAGGCCTGATCTAGAAATCAGGAGAAAAAATGGTTTGAACAAAGGAGGAAAAGCACAAGGAAATGAAAGAAACCAAAAATACTCAATTAAGGAATAAAGCTCAAGAAAGTGAAAACCAAACAAGTGAAGCATGAAGGCCTGTGTAACTTGATCTTTTAAAAGAAAGAATCAATGAAGCAAGGAAATGAGGAATTGAGGTCAATCTATCATCTAAAAGAAGAAAGCATACCCAAACCAATGAAAAGTTGGGGCCCCAAGATTTTCCCAAAACATGGAGGGGGGAGGCGGGCCGGGGGGGGTTGTTGAGGGTTCAACATATTCATTGATGAACAATTATATTTCTTGAAGAAAAAATAATTCTCTTAAATTTTATTCTATTTTTATTTATTTTATTGTTATGAATAAATAAAATCTTATCTAATCGTCTTCTCAATCCTATGATAAGGTAATTTGATATAAATATTTTTAAATATATTTTTCCATAGATTATTGGTTATTTATATTATGCATGAGATTTTTATCTGCAAAACAATTGGTTATCTAAAAACAAGTAGTTCAAAACAAAATGTAAAATGTTTGAAATGTGAACCCACAGAAGAAATAAAATGTAGTGCAAATTAACTGTGAAGAAACAATGGAAAACCAAGAAAATAGGGAGTATTCAACCAGACATAGATTTATGTGGTAAAACCCTAAAAATGTGACAAGGAAACATCCTCAAGTGTAACATACCCCAACTTAACCAGGGAACATTACTTGCAGAGAAACACATAAATTTGAAATTTTATTTTGTTAATTAATTCTTGTAGCTTACCATCTACGAATTGAACACATTTTTAACTAAAATATGATACCCATAACCAAATGCACCTATATCATTCTAAAATAACATAATGCATCCATAAAATCATCTACAATAACACATAAAGACCATTCTCATGTACATGGTAAAACATAGCCATAAAACTCATAAGAGAAACTCGAAAAATAACTAAACACTTATCTTTTAAAATGTTTGTGCAACCAATTGCTTGGGAATGATGTTCCACCTAACCATAGACCTTTTTTTCCAAATCTCAACAACAAGTCACCTCGGAGATGGGGCTAGGAATACACAAGATAAGGGTGCCTCTCATAGTCCACTTAAAACTCTAAATCCACAACCCACTGGTATTCTCCTACAACTAATCCAAATTTCCTCCATCTGTCTTCATCTTAACCTGTACCCAACCCAAGGAATATACCCCTTCACAGATCTCAGTCCCTTAGGTGTCCCATTTGTTTATTAGGGTCTCTCTGGCATAGGTAACCAAGAATCTCTCAACTAAGAATTCAAGGGAACTTGTTGCTAGGAAAACTACCATAAAAAACAACATCAACACTTGTTGTTACAGTGCAACTCCCCTAGGAGTTCACTCTTCAGGCCTGAAAACCTCTCTTGGAAACTCTTAGGAATTTCTCTCTCTTGTGGAAAAATCATCCCCCATCTCTGTCCATATTCCTAGCAATTGGTATCACATTATTTTCATTAAAAAATATGAAATACAATTCACATATTACATCGTTTGGCCATCGCCATATTTATATCTACACTATGCATAAATTAAAATGATGATTATAGTGGGGATGACACATTCCCCTTCCCCTACAATTTTACGCCATCCTTGGTGCACACTATGTCGATATACATGTACAAATTTTCATCACAATGCTTAAGAAATAAAATTCTTACAATTTTATAATCCCAACAACAATTCCAACCAAAAATCTCATGCTCCTCTCAACCCGCTGACCCAAGGAATGCACCATTCATTTATCAGGTCTAACCCAAGGAATGTTCCATTCTTTTACCAGGGCCCCCAACGTAGTTGGCTATGAATCTAAGATGTGGTTCTGGAACTCTAGCTTCCCAAAATGGAGTCTTTCATTTTTAGCTTTCATTTAACTAAAAATTGACAAACATTTGCGGGTATTCTTCCCGCATAGTTTTTTCATGCTCCCATGTTGCATATTCAGGACTGTAACAGGTCCATTGAACCTTTTCCATCCCTATGGCCTTGTTTTTGAGAAATTTGAATTTCCGGTCCAGGATGTGTACTGGTTCCACCAAGAAATCCCCTTTGTTTTCCACCTGGATCATAGTCCAATCAATTATGTGGTTAGGGTCAGGAACATTTTTCTTTAATAATGGAACGTGAAAAACATTATGTACTCTCATGGATGCATGAAATGCTAGCATGTATGCAATTAGCCCTATATTTTCTAACATTTTGAATGGCCCACAATATCTTGTTGCCAATTTTGGGCAACAACCCAATCTTATTGAACTTCTCTTTGCTTCCAATTTGAGAAAAAACATGTTCACCCACTTTAAAATCTCTAAAACATTTGTTCTTATCTGCATAACTTTTCTAACTGTCCTGGGAAGCCTTTAAATTCTTCCTAATATTTACCATCTGCTCTTCCATTTCCTTTGATAATTCTGGCCCAACAACATATCTATTTGTTGGGTTATCCCAACTAAACAGAGTGCTACATTTCCTGCCATACAAAGCTTCAAATGGGCTCATTTTTAATAAGGCTTGATACCCATTATTGTAAGAAAATTCCACTAAGTGGATATAATCTTCCCACTTTGACAATTGGTCCATCACATACATTCTAAGCATGTCTTCAACGATTTTGTTAGTCCTCTTTTTTTCCCATCTGACTTTGGGTGATAAGTTGTATTGAGATTCAAATTTGTCCTAAATCCTTTAAACAAACCTTTCCAAATATTTGAGGTAAAATTTGGATCTTTGTCTGAAACAATTGTCTTAGGCACTCCATGTAGCCTGGAAACTTCCTTGATGTAAATTTTTTGCAATATTTGTTTCTTTGTGTGTGGTCTTCACGAGAATAAAATATGTTGCTTTTGTTATTTTTTCCACCACCACCATGATGGAATCAAATTATTTTTTCCACCACCACCATGTTGGAATCTCAAATAATTTTAAGAGAATATTACTATTAAGATCAAAAAATAATTTGATTAATCAATTTCAAATATCTCATACTTAAGACTCAAAGTTACAAGACACGATCAAAATCAACCCCGACATAATTCTTTGTGGATTTTTATTCATAAAATATGTTCTTCATTACAAAATCTCTGAGAGTCATGTATATGGTTGTAAATACTCCATGATCATGTAATAAAATTGTTTTGTCGAATACAAGAAGAACACTCAATAACTCGGCCTTGTGCCCAATTCATAGATTCAAGCATAAAACTATGATAAATGGTGTAGAAGAAGAGAAAGAGTGGAGAAGATGGAGATTGCTCTTCATTGATAAGAATCTTGGTTGTATATTCATGGTTGTACCTTCTTCTTCATCTGATCTTCTACCTTGACCCTTTGATAATTCTAATTGTGGAACCCTTGATAAAACACTTCTTCTCTTTAAAAATCAAATTTTCTAACTACTTGAGTAGTTAGGGTTTTCCCCTCTTGAATTTCCCATACACTTTTCACCTTGAAGTATTCTCTTTAATTAATTCCTCATTAAGTATTTTTTATTGAGTTCATATCATTATCATTTGTATCTTTAAAATGGGTCATTTTTCTTTTTTAATAAATTTTTTTAAATAAACTTGTTTTTCAAAAATTTAATTAATTTTCCTTTAAAAGAGGAGGACTGTATTTTAATTATCTAGAAGTGATAGTCAAATTTTAAGCCATGTAAATCACTTCATATGTTATATTCATCATTTTATCTTTTCAATGATATAAATTCTTTCCAAATCCGTCACCCGGATCTCAAGATATGAGCTCATGAAGTTGAGTTGTCACGCAAACCCATTAAAAATAAAGTTGTCTGAAATTTCAATTTATTGAAACAATGTGGTCACTTTCATCCCTTATAACCTATACCATCATCTTCTTCGTCTAAATACTTTTCCAATGGTATAAAGTTTGCACAATTATGTAGCTTGGAGCTCAAGATATGGCCTTCACAAGTCTGTGACTCAACCACCGTCAATCAGATGTCTTGGTCAAATCTCAACCCTTGATTTGAATTTCATTTTTCCACCTTAAGTATTTTGATTTTTATGTGTAAAATATTATCCCACGTGCATGGGACTCTTGAAATATTTAATGTATAAAATACTAAGTGTAATACACACTTAGTAAGAAATGTGATGAGAGAATATTATGGCTCTTAAGAGCTCGACCTCCCTTAGAAAATTAATTAATAAAATATAATTTTGCATCCCAAGTCAAGTTATAGCTACGCCTAGTCATTGATGAGTCAGCCACTAAAATATCATCATGTGTTATTAATGGTAAGTTTCCACATGTCAATTGTGTTGCCACGTGTTTCCATTAGTTAGGTTCCATATGTCATTCCTCCATAGGCTGCCATGTGTCATGAGTTAGGTGGTTGACAAGTGGAGTAATTTGATTGGTTAAGGTTGAACCAATAATTAATTTCCATGTGGAAAGATATTATTGGTTGGTGATATAATGTATAAAACTTTGGATGATCATTGATGAGTCAGCCACTAAAATATTGTCATGTATTATTAATGGTAAGTTTCCACATGTCAACTATGTTGCCACGTGTTTCCATTAGTTAGGTTCCATATGTCACTCCTCCATAGGCTGCCATTTGTCATGAGTTGGGTGGTTGACAAGTGGAGTAATTTGATTGGTTAAGGTTGCACCAATAATTAATTTTCATGTGGAAAGATATTATTGGTTGGTGATATAATGTATAAAACTTTGGATGAGAGGAAGTATGGGAGAAAGGACGAGAAGTTAGGAAAGAAGATAAGTGAGAGGGGAGGGTAGTTTGTAGGTGTTGGAAGTGGGGGAAGGGGGGCAGGATTTTGGGGGTTTCCATGTGGAAAGATATTATTGGTTGGTGATGTAATGTATAAAACTTTGGATGAGAGGAAGTATGGGAGAATGGACGAGAAGTTAGGAAAGAGGATAAGTGAGAGGGGAAGGTAGTTTGTAGGTGTTGGAAGTGGGGGAGAGGGGCTGGGAATT
>JZKD02S0609594.1:0-15906 GCA_000966675.3 Picea glauca | reverse complement strand
AAAGTTACAAATCATATTTGGATGATGAAATTTATGAGGGATTTTGGTTAAGATACATGTTGGGTACATGGTTGAGACAAGTAGTTGATGAGTTGGCACATACATGAGGTGTATAGTTGATGATGTTGGTACATATTAATGAGTCATGGTTGATGAGTAGTTGAAATATGATTGGTACATACCTGGTACATGGTTGGATGCACTTGTTTATGGTGCAGGTTGATTACAGATTGTTTGGTATAGGTTGGTGCATGGTTGATGCACTTGTTAATGGTACAGGTTGAGGTACAAGTTGATGCATGGTTGATGTATGGTTCAAGTTTATTGGTACAGGTTTACAATGATATATCTCATAGTGATAGTGTGATAGTGGTTCCATCATTCTACTTCTACTTCAGGGTGGTTGGACGGGGCAAGGAGAGGTGGGTGTAGCCACCTTCCAGTTGTAGCCAAAGAATAGAGGGGGTTCTAGCCTCCTTCTAGTTGTAGCCAAAGAATAGGGGAGTTGGAGCTTCCCTTGGGCTGTATCATGAGAAATAAGGGGGTTGGAGCCTCCTTCCAGTTGCAACTTGATAACAAAGGAAGTTGGTGCTTCCAATGAATGTAATTCTTCAAGACACATAAGAAAAATAATTCCATGGTTTTCTCCCACTTTGGGTTTCCAAGTAAAAAACCAATGTATTGTGTATGTGTATGATTTTTCATTTGTGAATTGCTTATTTACTCTGAAATTATTGGATGATAATGTACATTGATATAAAACTTGGATTATATGGTTAAAAAGGCTTAAATTGCTCTATTACGGATTCACACCCTTAGTAATCCAACAGATTCACTCATCCCTTGTGCCTATTGGAGAAAGACACATGTCACCGATTGACCCTTGTCACATGTAAACTGTGGATTCGTTCATGCTTGGCCAACAGAGTTGGAGACGTGTCCAGGAATCCGGAAGTCTGGACATTTTCGGGGGTTTGAAAGATCGGAACGTAGTCTGATAAAGGAATGTTCAATGAGAATACTGGAATGTTGATTGCCAAAGCACCCAAGCCCCATGTTGTGAGTTTGGTATTTTGGACATAGGGTTATGAAAAGGAATGTTCAATGAGAATCGGTGATTTCCAAAGGCCAAAAGTCTAATGAGGATAACCGATTGTTGAATGTGGAACACCGAAGGGCTAGGGGAACGTGGTGAGATTATGAGACTTCGGGGATTAGGATATATGCATGTTTGACATCGAAAGTCTAAGTCCCATATTTAACCATAGATATTGGTGGAGGGTGCGGACCATTGATCCTCTCCGTTGTTCAGTGATCTGATAATTTTAACAACACCATTGGAACTCCCAAGACATTCAATGGAATATTCCTTTGGTGAGGACATTGAAAACTCCAAGGAATCTTCTAGTGGTAAAACTATTTCTTGTTCTTAGACAAGAGGAAAGAAGAGGAAACATTCCAAGAGTGACGACCCTGAATAATTCAAGAAAGATAAACCACCCACCTTCAATGGAGACATTAATAAGGGGGAAGAAGTAGAAGTTTGGATACTCGGCTTGAAGAAGTACTTCAGAGTCCATGACTACTCTAAAAACTTAAAGGCTCGGATAACCATTTTCAACCTGAATGGGAAGGCTTCCATTTGGTGGGAGGACCTTAGGAATGTGAAAGGATTCAATGAGAAGGACTTGCCATGGAAACAATTTGAGAAATACTTCAATAAGAAGTACCTGTCAGAAAGGTACTTTAATGGAAGACCAAGGATTTCTATGAACTCAAGCCGAGACAACTCACCATAGATGAGTATATCAACAAATTTCATGGGATGATGAGGTATATGCCCTAAATAAAATATGAAAAGATAAATATGAAATGATTTATTATTGGCTTACCTCAGTCCTACCGAGATAGAATTGAATTTTATGAGCCAAAGACCTTAGAATATGCTATTCGAAAATAAAGGTATTTCTAAGAGAAATTCAATACTAAGACATAACCCCGTGAATACTTGAAGAAGAAAGAAAATTCAGGATTCAAGGAGAAGGAGTTTAAACGCTCAAAATTTAAGAGACCTGGTAAGAGCTCTAGGATGATCCTTCCTGCCAAAAGTGTGTGTTAGCAAAATTTTCCATCCCAGAGTATAAATAAACCATTTAGAGAAACTCCAAGTGAGACTGATAACACAAAGAGAGAACCCTTGAAATGTTAGGGTTGTGGAGAGGAGCACCTACTAAGGGACTGTTTGCATTGTAAAAATAACCCTGGGAGGTGTTAGTCCCACCATTTTTCTTTCCATTTAGAGTCAGTTTTTAGTCACTTCATGAGCCATGCATCCAAACATGTGAAGTCAAGTACGTAACATCGTGCGATCGAAGTCAAAAAGTGGTTGGTTGGCCCTTGGAAATGGGAAGGGATGTCAGAGTCGAAACATGTGTAAGTGGTACGAGTATGTCTTTTCGAAAGAGTCAAGTCCTACTAAGAAATCATTCTCTACATTCCCCAGGTCGAGCCAATTAGTTAATGGAGCTCACATCGGAAAGTGAAACAATTGTTATCAGTTCATCATGAAGGCCAAGGGAATGAAAAATCACAGCATTTGTATCATGCATGCCCTGCAAACATTATTGTCTGTGTTCTACGCATGGGGATGTGCCATGGAAAATATGCAATTTGATTCAAAACATCCCATCACCATGAATTCAATTTTCTCCCAAACAATTCCTCCTTCTACCCGACTAGCTATAAATACCAGATGCTCGACACCCATTTCAATCGTGAAACCAAGACCACACTCTATTTGCAATTTCCCTTGCTAGTTCAGGTTGATCAAAGTTCCCTCCATGTGCATTTTCCAGATACACCATGCACAGAATACATACTAGTCACGCCATGGTGACCTCCCAAAGCATAAGAAAAGGCAAGTGGAGAAGAAAAATTTCCAGGTCCAAGCCCCAAAATGACTGGGATTCTTTCACACCTACAATAGGAATTCCCAAGGATGCGAAATGAGTTATTCCTTTACCCACAGAGATGATCAGATAAAATCGCATGGAACCTGAAGAGAAAAGACTTGTGCTGGAATGAAAGACAGTAGAATCCCTGTCTCCCCAATAATAAATACCCTAGAGAAGGGGTAGGTCAAGTAAGAACAAGGAATTTGAGGAAGCCCGAGTTTCAGAAGAGATGCATGCCAGATCGGTGGTCAAAGAACTACTCATGCATGCCATCCAGTTGGAGCCTGTTGGAGGATTGATCCATGAAAGAAAAAGAAGAACAAGGGAAATGGGTACCACAGGGGAAAATGTTCAATTTCCATCTCAACAATTAAAGAAGGCAAAGCTGGCTATCACTAAACTCTACCAGGAAAACATGGAGTTGAGGTGGCAGCTAGCGACAAAGACTATGGAAGCATCAGCGACGCAAGGTCGTGAAGGGAACGTGTCATGGTTAAAAAGATAGCTCAGAGAGGAATAAGACACCATTGTACAGCTGCACAAATAACAAAGGATATACAAGGAAAGGAATACAAATAAATATAGGTAGTGTGAAGCATCTGAGAAGGAAGCCCATGCGGTGCTTTCCAACATACAGAAAAAACAAGTTTAGCTAGCGTTCGTCTCTCCATCTTCCAAACATAAGACAAATTTTGGTAGTTTTGAAGGACACATTTCCCTAAAGAACTCTACCTTTTTTATAACGGACGTGACCATAAAACAACCACTTTTTGTGCACATTTTTCCTAGCAAATGAGTGTGCGGTAGAAGTCAAAGTCGTTATAGTAGATAACGAGTTCTTGGAAGACACCTATCCGCTCAGACATCTGATCGAAGGGAGATACTGACACATATTTTCCTCATATCGAGACCTGACTGATGATCATATCCTCGTGGAAAATTTACGAACAGTCATGTGTAAGCAGATGTGATTATTGTCTATTTTTAGATAGCGCCATGTGAAGAGTATTTAACACATACCACTCAGTTTCATAGTTTTTAGAACTAGCAGTTAGAAAAATGGGCAGCCCAAGCGATGCCCTCATTTATATATTTCGTCTTTTCAGTGTAAGCCAGGTTGTTTGGGAAAATTGGTATAGACCATAGCTATTGTATGAAATTTGAGTTCTACTGAAACTTAATGAAAAAGTCTTGTAACTTGATGTGAAGATTCTAATTGTAGTAGTTGGATGTATTGTTTTGTCTTTATTCTCTAGGTTCTCCCTGTTATCTTATTCATATATTTTTTTGTCTATTTCAGAACGAATTTTTGAACCTGTGGATTGGTTGCACAATGCCCTTTGTTCGCGCCAATTAGACAAAACATTTTATTCTGAAAGTTAACTCTGAATTCACCCGCAACGGTGCTCTGAGTTACTTCCTGTAATTTATTTCTGCCACACATTACTATTTTGCACTGAATAATGTTGCTTGCTTAGCCTTTATCCCCTCAAGCTCAGTCCCTGAGTCATTTGTTTTTGTTGTTTCCTCGAATCGACTCCATATCCCACCATCTTATTTTCTTGCGCCAATATAACCAGAGACCATTATATCAAAGGTGTTAAATATAGTCACTGCTTTAAAGGCCATATCCCACATGAACATTGCGGCCCTCAAGAGATCCCTCTCTGGATCTAAAAGGCTAGTTTCGGGTCTCAGAATTGGTTGAAAAAGTTACCTTCATCATCTGTTTAGAAGCTGAATAGATTTACGGAGTGCTAACATTCTGGCATCATTGTCGGGGACGAAATTGAATAGATTTTCTCTGGGAGAATGACTAACATTATAGTTTGACCCTTGAGGGTAACAGAGGGATAAACATTCATACCAGATGAAATCCTTACCTTGGAAACTCCATTCCAAAAGACCAGTAGCTCCAAGTAGTGAAATTCAGGAACCCTGGCTCCGAAGATGATCTATATCAGAGAAAATCCTAACCCAAACCCTACAAAACTTGTGTACGACCTCGAGAAGATTATGTGTAGGACTAGAGAGCAAGCGCTAGACCCATTCTACTACCTGGAAAAAATCTTGTCCTTACCTAAAGATGACATGAAGAGCATTGATGACCTTGATCTTAATGAATTATTCGAGAAAACCCTTTTCAGGTCTAAGTTGGAAACCATCTTGGACGAGACTGTTTTCGACCTGAAGAAATTCCAAGCCTTGATATCAAATAATATCCCTCAAAATCTGAATCCTCTCAAATCCATTGCCACTTGATTCACCCCCCTCATCCTGCCAACCCAAATACATGACTTGCCTCAGAATTACAGCCAGAGAATAAGGCTCTACGACGCTTAAGGAAGTGTTTCTTCCTAGAGGCACTTGGATTGGTTTAATGATTTCATTGACCTGGAGGAGGTGGACTATGTAGATTGAAAAATGAGGTTGTTTGTCTATATCATTTCAGGAGATGTAATAAAATGGCTCAAATCCCTCTCACCCATGAGCATTTGAGACTTCACCGCATTCGAGAGGTATTTCTTGAATAAATGGGAGGACAAGAAAAACCCTTTGTAGATGTTAACACAGTAAAATAATATGAAGAAAGCACTGGAACAGACAATGCATGAATTCTCATCCTGTTTCTTGAAGGTGTATAAATCAATCCCTGTAGAAGTCAATCCATCCCCATGGGTTGCTCAGTTGTGGTACGCCGATTCCTTTGACAACGATTTCGACTGCTTGTTAAGATAAAGAATATCAACAAACCTAGACACTATAATGAGTAACACTATCAAGGTCGAAGTAAACATGAGGGCATCAGGGAAAATAAAAAATATATTCAACAAAGGAGATAAGAATCCTCAACGAGACTCACATCCATCAACGTCACGGTCCTCAGATGACAAGTTCGACATGATGATGAAGACCATGGAAAAGATGATGGAGAGAATGTTCATGGGAAACAAACCTATTTCCCGAGAACAGAATAACCCCCAACCCAGAAATCAGAACCTCAAAAGGGGTCAAGTCCCTCAGATTAGATAGAGGGAACAAAGAGAGCAAAGGGAGCAAGGTGACCAGCAGACAAGACCACCATTATAGAAAAACTATGTGAATGAAGACTTCGACCAGGCTTTCGAAGACCATATGCATTGTTGTGATGACAAAAACCCGCACGTGTTCTTGACAAAGAGTGTGCATGATCGATACATGAGAAAAAACGATGACTTCATGTGGGAGATAGATGATTATATGATACTTGAAATGGATGATGTGCCATCCTGGGAGACAGAGGAGTTCATAAAGGGCTATCAGAATGCCATCATGTAGTTCTAGAAGAAATATAACCTCTGGAGCAAAGATGCTCCTACCAAGCCACAAAAAATGAACCCCATAAGGAAACCTCTGACACACACCCCTTCCACAAGCTGACATAAGCCGGACAACCCACCCAAGGACACAGCTGAAAATATGAAGTCAAAGGAGGAGGCCCCAAGGAAAGCACTAGAAACAAGCCAAGAAGCGCACAAAAAAGAGGTAGAGAAAGTCTATTTCTCTTTCAATTTTGAACATAAGATGGTAAAAATAAAAATATATTTCCTGTTCAATGAACTTATTAGAAAAGGCGAGTATCAAGAGAAAATCATTAAAATGCTGAAAATGGGAGGGACCCCCAATACTTTGAATATCCAAAATGACCACCGCGCTATCCTTTTTGGTCTGCATGTTGAAGAGATAAATGATACCATAGACTTCCTTCTATTCTACGTCAGTCTAAAGGTCCATGAACTGAACCTACATAACGCCATGCTAGATTCTGGTGCATCACACAACCTCATGCTAAAGGTGATCATGGATGAATTGGGTTTGGATATCACCAGGCCATACAAATACCTTTTCTCTTTTGATTCAAGGAAAGTCAAGTGTTTGGGCCTCATCAAAGACCTGGTTGTATCGTTGGCTCAAATACCCTCAAAGAAGACTAGAATCCCTTCAAATAGAAGCTRAGATGAATAAATCCCTTACTACTGCCACTGATCAAAAAGGAGGTAAAGAAAATCTTTGAAGMTAAAATTATCATTTCTTTATGATTCTCGAAATGGGTAGCTAATTTTGTTCTCATAAGAAAGAAAAGTGGCGAGATAAGACTGTGTTTAGATTTCYGGAATATAAACAAGGTGTCTCTCAAGGATCACTASCCTCTCCCTAAARTGGACTATATCCTGSAAAAGGTGGTGGGRTCTCAGAAGATGTCCATGATGGATGGTTTCTCWGGTTATAACTAGATCATGGTTCACCCAGACGACARAGAAAACACAACTTTCACAACTCCATGGGGAAYGTTCATGTAYGCCAAGATGARTTTYGGTTTGATGAAMGTCGGTGCCACTTTCTAGAGGGTGATGGACATAGAWTTTTCCAACGAAAAGGAMAAGTTCATTTTAATMTATCTAGATGACATGACGGTATACTCTGCCTCCGACAAGCAACACCTCGAGCACYAGAAGAAAGTATTCCAGAAGTGCAGGAAGTTTGGCATATTGCTAAATCCAAAGAAATCACATTTTGGAGTGGAAGACRGGAAATTGTTAGGACACACTATCTCCAAGGAAGGTATTAATATACACCCCAATAGGGTTGAAGGGATCATGARGGTTGACACCCCAYGCAGTAAAAAAGAAGTGAAATATTTCSTAGGAAAAGTGAACTTCTTGAGGAGATTCATCCCCAACCTGGTCAAAATCATAAAGCACATAACCTGCATGCTCATGAAGGGAAAYAAGATCAAGTGGAACCTAGAGGCCAAKAATTMTTTTGAAKATATCAAAGTGGTGTTGACTAAAGATCATGTGCTAGCCAACAYGAACTTTACGAAAGATTTCATCATGTTTTCATTTGACTCAGAACACACTATTGTCGGCGTGCTATTGCAGAAAGAYGAGAAGGATTTCAAAAAACCTATAGCCTATTTTAGTYGAACACTACGCTATGCTCCACTAAGGTATGAAATTATAGAAAAACATACATATGCCTTAGTAAAATATTTGAAATAATTCAAGACATACATATTTCACTCCCATGTCATCACTTATGTGCCCAACAACTCATTAAAGGATATCCTGACTCAACCTAACCCAGAAGGAAGGAGAGGTAAGTGGATAATGGTCATGTTGGAATATGATCTTGAGATAAATCCTATGAAACCAATCAAGGGTCAAGGCTTGGTGAAGCTAATGGCACAGTCAAAATGTTATGTTGTAGGAATGAATTTTATCGTTGATCTGTCAAAATGCCCTCAACAAGAAATAACTGTGAAGGTGTCTCAAGAGTTCATAGACTCACCATGGTATGCAAACATCATCTATGTTTTAGAGAATCTCCAGGCTCCTCCAAGCATAAGTAAGACTAAGGATAGATTTCTAAAACTCAAACTGGTTAAGTTCTTCATCCTGGAAGGATCCTGGAGGAATATTGTTGAGTTGTTTGCTGGAAAGTGATGCGAAGCAGGTCATACAAGAATTTCACAAAGGTGACTACGAAGGACACCACTACTGGAAAACCACCATGCAGAAAATCTTGATGGTGGGTTAATACTGGCCTACAATATTCACTGATATGTATAAAGAGGTCTCCAGCTGCCACAAATGTCAGATTTTTGACGGGAGAAGAAAGTTGTAGCCCCTACCACTAAAGTTGATCTAAGTTGAAGCACCTTTCATATAATGGGGTCTAGATTTCATAGGGGAAATAAATCTACCATCCTCTGCACAACATAGATGGATACTCACAACCACCGACTATTTCATGAAGTGGATAGAGGCAATCCCCACAAAGAAAGTGACCGACGCAGTCATCATCCAATTCATGGAGACAAACATTTTGTCGAGGTTCGGATGTCCGGTCAAGATCATAACCGACAACGTGGTTGTGTTCAAGTCCAAGAGGATGGAAAAATTTTGTAAGGATTACAACATAACCATGGGGCATTCCATGACATACTATCCACAAGGAAATGGGTTATCAGAATCCTCAAATAAGAGCCTAACCAGAATCATCAAAAGATTTATGCAAGACAATAAGAAATCTTGGCATAAACAGATTATCTATGCATTGTGGGTAGATCGGGTCACCACCAAGAAGTCCATCTCAACGTTGCCTTTCCAAATCATATACGACACAGATGCCATATTCCCTACCTCACTGGGGCCACCAATTAGAAAATTGTTGCAAGAGAAAGAGGCTGAGGCAAATGCTGCACAGAGGAGAATAAATAAGCTAATTCACATGCAACAGGTGAGGGAGCAGTTGTACGATCAATCATAGCTTCATCAGGAGAGGATAAACAATGCATTCAACAAGCTCTCTAAACAAGAATATTTTCATATAGGATACCTGGTGCTGAGATGGAATGGGAGAAATGAAGATAAAGGAAAGCACATAAAGTTCAACCACCTTTGGACATGTCCTTTCAAAATCAACATGTATTGCGGGAACAATGCTTATTTCTTGGAGGGATTAAATGGAGAATGCCTTGGTTGGGGGCCTATAAATGATAGGTTCCTCAATAATTATCTAACGAAATAAAATCTGCTTAAGTCATTTTTCATTGTAAATAGTCATTTATTTGTTTTTGTGTCAGGTCAGTAGGTCAACAAAAAATTGAAGCCCGAAGTGAAGGCCCTAAGTTTATGCTGATTTTTTAGAAGCTACGTCGATAGTTTTAGGTTGTGTTTTTTTTCTCTTTACAGTGCCAAATATTTGAAATGGGGTCCAATGGTTAGGCACTTGGTCTACCATTCTTTTCTACCTCGCGGGGAGGATAGCATCCCCATTGGAGCCAGCTATTAGCGCCACCATTTTTCTTTCCATTTAGAGCCTGTTTTTAGTCGCGTCATGACCGATGCATCCAAACATGTGAAGTTAGGTATGTAACATCATCGGGTCGAAGTCAGAAAGTGGATGGTTGGCCCTTGGAAATGGGAAGGGATGTCACAATTGAAACATGCGTAAGTGGTATGGGTATGTCTTTTCCAGAGAGTCAATTCTTGTTAATAAATCAGTCTCTATGTGCCCTAGTTTGAGTGAATTAGTTAATGGAAGTCGCATGGAAAGTGAAACAACTATTATCAGTTCATCATGAAGGCTGAGGGAATGAAAAATCACAATGTTCGTATCGTTCATTCCCTGCAAACATTATCGCATGTTTTCTACACACAGGGATGTGCCATGGAAAATTTGTCGTTCGATTCAAAACATCCTGTCACCATGAATTCACTGTTATCCGACACAATTCCTCCTTCTGCTCGACTCATTATAAATTCCAGATGCTCGACACCCATTTCAGTCGTGAAACTAGGCCCGCACTCCATTTGAAATTTCCCTTGCCAGTTCAGGTTGATCAAAGTTCCCTCCCTGTGCATTTGTTGGATACACCATGTGCATAATACATACTAGTCATGCCATGACAACCTCCCAAAGCATAAGAAAAGGCATGCGAAGTAGAAGAATTTCCAACTTCAATCTCCAAAATGACTGGGAATTATTCTCACCCACAGAAGGCATTCCCTAGGATGTGAAAGGAGTTATTACTTTACCCACAGAGATGATCATATCAAACCACACGGAACCTGAAGCAAAATGAATTGTGTAGGAAGGAAAGACAGTAAAATCACCATCTCTCCAACAACAAATACCCCAGAGAAGGGGTAGGATAAGGAGGAATAAGGAAGTTGAGGAAGCCTGATTTTTAAAAGAGTTGCATGCCAGATTGGTGGTCAAAGAAGTACTCATGCATGCCATCCGGTTGGATCCTGCTGGAGGATTGAGTTGCGAAAGGAGAAGCAGAAAAAGGGAAATGGGTACCACAGGGGCGAATGATCAAGAGCCATATCAGTAATTAAAGCAAGCAAAGTTTGTTATCGTTGTACTCTACCAGGAAAACATGGAGTTGAGGCGGAAACTAGCAACAAATACTATGGAAGCATCAGTGGAACAAGGTCACGAAGGGAATATGTCATGGTTAAAAATATAGCTCAGAGAGGCACAAGACACCATTGTACAGTTGTGCGAAGCACAAAAGCTGTCATAGGAAAGGCATACAAATCACTCTAGGGAGTGAGAAGCGATCGAAAAGGAAGCCCGCGCGACGCTTTCCAACGTACAAAAAAAATAATTTTAGTTGGTGTTCATCTTTGCATCCACCAAACAGAAGACAAAGCTAGTCGTTATAGCTGATAGCAAGTTCCTAGAAGATACTTGTTCACTTAGACATCTGATCGAAGGGAGATACTGACACATATTTTCCTCATTTCGAGACCTGACTGATGATTAGATCCTCGTGGAAAATTTGCAAACAATCATGTGTAAACATATGTGATTTCTATTTTTGGATAGCGCCATGCGAAGAGTCTCTAACACATACCACTCAGTTTCCTAGTTTTTAGAACTAGCAGCTAGAAAAATGGGCATACCAAGCAGCACCCTCGTTTATATATTTCATATTTTCGATGTAAGCCAAGCTGGTTGGAAAAATTGGTATAGACCATAACTATTGTATGAAATTTGAGTTCTACCAAAACTTAATGCAAAAGTCCTATAACTTGATGTGAAGATTCTAATTGTAGAATTTGGATGTATTTTTTTCTTTTTATTGCGTATGTTCTCCCTATTATCTTATTCATATACTTTTTTGTCTATTTCAGAACGAATTTTCAAACCTGTGGATTCGCTGCACAACGCCCCTTGTTCGTGCCACTTAGAATGTTAGGGTCCTAACTCGCACATAGGTAGAATTAGATTGTTAGGGTCCTAACCCGCACATAGGTAGAACAATATATTCGGATGTAATAAAGAAAAATATTAATAATGCCTTTCAATAAAATATAATAAAGAGGATGTAAGAAGACCTAATAGAAGCTTCCACTTCTATAAGGATCTTCCTCTAGATGCTTCTTTTTAGTATAAATAGGAGTCGAGGGTATGATAACCCTATCTTGGATATTATTGTAATAGAGCTCTGCTCAACTGGAGGTTTCCCCCTCGAAGAGGTCTTTGAACATTGCTTTTAGATTCAAAGTGTTATTTATGTTATTATTCTCTTGTCATTTCAGTGCTATTGTGGTGAATGTTCTGGTTATATTGCTTTTATTCTGCCATTTCTAGCATTTTATATATGTTCTACATACATTTTAAATCTAGTATATTACAAGTGGTATCAAATCACTTTCCTCAGCATAAAGTGTGGGTTAAATTTTCTTTTCAGGGTAGAGACATATTTCGACGTCTTTAAGCCACATAGATCTGTCGTTACGCGCATAAACCCATGGTTGAGGGATTCATACAAGAAGAAAATACAAGTGGTACTTAAGAGCACATCTGTTGGCCACCCTTGTAACCTCTTTTGGTACCCCTTCGAGTGGTAGCGCATCATACAACACATGTGTATGAATCGGCCTATATTACCTGAATCCCTCTTTAGATAAACCGATCGACCACCTGACTGCTATAGTGTCACCGAGAACAACACTCAGGAAGATACTCTCTAGTACCTGGGTAGTCAAGTAGTACGGATAAGGGTACGGTCTATCCTCCTTAGTTAGTGCCTAAGATATTGGGCTGAGTACTACTGTTGGTCTCCGCATGTTTATCAAAGAGCTATAGAATAGGGAAAACTCTTGTCTATAGAATCCTTGAATACCTAACCCTTGGGGACATAAACATAAACAAATTACAATAGACAAGATCTGTTGTCACGCAACTGTGTTCAGGTTGCCAAGTAAATACACATTTCTTTCTGGTTAATAATTTGGGCATTTCCTCTCTGTAGTATTCATCAGACCAAAGGATAACTCTACAGGTGTAAAAAAAAAAAGACTAGAAATTTTTTCACCATTATTTGAGGCTTATTCCATTGGATTCATCTTTTCTCCCTTATCAAATTCATCCATATCATTTTTCAGCAAATTTTTTGACCCCACCCACTCCTTTTTAGTTCCCCCATCCTCATGGACCACACCTGTAGCCAAGACATGGAAGCTTGCTTCAACACCTTGCAATCTGGTCTCATCTAAATGCAACAAGAAGTGAAACAACTCAGTGCCAATGTTGTAGCCATCAATACAACCATGCAGTCCTCAATGGACAAAATCAAACAAGACCTCACCACCTAGCTTGAATCAATTTTTTCAACACTCTACACCAAACTGCATATCCCTACAGATAACCCTTCCTCTTCCTCACCTCCACATCCTAAAGGTGACCATTCCTCTCATTCCAATAACTTTCAGAACCATCACTTTCAATGTGACCTACGCCTTCCACAGGTGGATGTGACCAAATTTGATGGCTTGAATCCCACTGGTTGGGTAACCCAAATGGAACATTATTTTTCTTTATACTGCATTATATATGACTTGGCCAAACTCCAGTATGATGTTCTCCATCTAGATCAAGAATGGTGGCAATGGTGGCAATGGAGAAAAACTTCTCGTCAAGGGTATATTTCTTGGACACACTTTGTGGCAGAGATTTATGAATGCTTTGACCCTAACACCAACCATTTGGGCCATTTGAAAAACTTGAAACAATTAGGAATAGTGGAAGACTTTATAGATGCCTTTGAGTACCTGGATTTTAGAATAAAGGGCATGTTTGATGCCTTTTTTTTAGAGTGTTTTATCAGCGGCCTCAAGGATGAGATTCGGGCCCATGTACTCACGGCTTGTCCTTAGAGTTAGATGGAGGATACTAAAATAGATAAATAATCACAACAGGTTGTATCCTCTCAAAACTGAAAGCGCTCCTTTATCCCTCACCCTAAACTAGTAAATCCCACTACTCCCTTTGCTCCACTAAAGATCCAAAAATTGACCAGGTCTGAAATGGATGAACGTCAACTCAAAGGCCTTTGTTATAACTATCATGAAAAATATTTCCTGGGCCACAAGTGTAAAGAACAAAATATTTTTGTGGCCATATCTGAGGATATTTCGGAAGAGGATGTAGAAACTCCCCTTGTGTCTGAGTCACCTGAATCCATTGACATAACCCCTAGCTCAGACCCCCCCGAAGTAGAACTGGTCATTTCCCTCAATTCTTTCACTAGCTTCTCCACTCCCCAAACCCTCAAGCTAATCAGTTACATCAAGCATCAGAAGGTCATTATTATGGTTGATAGTGGTAGCACCCATAATTTTATTCATCACTGCATTGCCCAAGAAACTCATTGCTACATCCATGATGTCAATAATATCCAAATCATGATTGCCAATGGTGGTTCCATGAAATGTGGAGGGTGTTGTGAAAATGTGCATCTCCAAATTGGTGACTACCACCTAAAATCACATATGTTTGCTATTGACATGGGAGGTTGTGACATTGTTTTGGGTGCAGATTGGCTAAGGACTTTGGGTCCCATTCTCATGGGTCTTAAATAATTAACCATTCAATTCGACCAGGAGGGCCACCAATATAAGTTGCAAGGCATCAACTACGGTTCAACTGAGATCATTAGTTCCCATCACATGGAGAATCTGCTCAAAAAAGGCCATTCTGGTGTTATCACCCAACTCCATGCCATACAAGCAACATAGACACCCTCATTCCCGCAAGACCTACAAGCCATCCTTTCTACATATCAATTGGTCATTTCCACTCCCTAAGGACTTCCTCCTTCCCGTGGTGTTCATGATCATTCCATTCCCCTTATACCTGGAAGCCTTCCTCCCAATATCCATCTGTATCGTCACCCCTTTTCCCGGAAAAATGAAATTGAGAAAATGGTCCAGGAACTCCTTAATGCAGGCATTATCCACCCTAGTATGAGCCCCTACTCTTCTCCTATGGTCATGGTCCTAAATTAAGAAGGTTCTTGGCAGATGTGTCCTGAATTCAGTGTCCTCAACAAACTTACAATCAAAGACAAATTCCCCATTCCTGTCATTGATGACCTCCTGGATGAATTGAGTGGTGCCCAATTCTTCACTAAATTGGATCTTTGTTCGGGCTACCACCAGATACATATGAAAGAGGCAGACATTCCCAATACTTCCTTTAGAACTCTTGAGGGCCACTATGAGTTTTTGGTCATGCCCTTTGGCTTGTGTAATACCCCCTCCACCTTCCAAAGCCTCATGAATAATGTCTTCCATCCTTTTCTCTACCATTTCGTCTTAGTTTTCTTTGATGATATCCTCATCTATAGAAAAACCTGGAAAAATCATCTTGCTCATGTGGATTGAGTTCTCCATCTACTCTCTCAACACCAACTTTTCCTAAGACAGTCTAAATGTTCTTTTGGTGCCTCAGAAGTAGAATACTTGGGTCATCTAGTTGAAAAGGATGGCATCAGGGTGGATCCTAAAAATATTGAATCTATGCAAGACTGGCCTCACCCAAATACTCTTAAGATCTTGCGTGCATTTCTGGGCTTAACAAGGTATTATCGCAAGTTTGTTAAGAATTATGGGAAGATTGCAGGACCTCTCATTTCTCTCCTAAAAAATAAGTCTTTCACTTGGACTCCAACCACTGTTCAAGCCTTTCAAACCTTGAATATGGCCATGTGCACCACTCCAGTCCTCACCCTTCCTGATTTCACAAATACCTTTGTGTTGGAATGTGATTCCTCAGGGAAAAGAATTGGTGCTATCCTTATGCAAGAGGGTTGACCTTTGGCCTTTACCAGCAAGAAACTATCTGAAAGAAATCTGGGCAAATCCATCTATGAAAAGGAAATGTTGGCTATTCTGCATGTTGTTGATATGTGGTGCCCTTATCTATTGGAGAAACATTTCCAAATTAAGACAGACCATCAAAGCCTCAAGTATTTTCTGGAACAACGCATTTTCTTTCCAAAATAGAAAAAATGGGTAACTAAGCTCTTTGGATATGATTATGAGATCATTTACAAGAAATGCAAAGAAAATTTGGTTGCGGATGCACTTTCCCGAAGATGAAGGATCCC
>JZKD02S0609583.1:0-15906 GCA_000966675.3 Picea glauca | reverse complement strand
AAAAATATTCAATTTTTTCTGTAGAAAGAGTCCATTTAGTTTAAGAGACAACTCTCCACCATTTCACTAACCTTTATATTGGTTCCAATGGTTAGTTGGACTAGCCATGGCTTAATATGATTGCATATCTTAAGAGCATAGGTTTCAAAACAATTAAGAGTATATAACTATGTCTAGATCCTAGATCATTTAAAATGGATATAGATTGTCTTGCAATCTTACCTTCCACTTCAACTACGACTCATTTTTAATATGCTTGATGTTCTTCCTATGTAGCATAAATTTAAGGAATGGTTCATGCCACATCATTCATTGTAGTAGCCTCTTATATGTTATGAATAGTCTTGGTTTTGTCCTTCTAACAAGGGAAATTCATATGTAGGTGGTATTCTCTACAAACCCAACATTGGATTGGTTTCCTTGGTCTCTTTCCCAAAACTTCAACTTGTTTATTCCCACTCTAAGATAACTGATTTTGTTGGAAGGTCCCAGATTGGTTTCTAAATTGAGGAGATTTTAATTCTTTCTTCCTCTCCTCTCGCTTCTCTTTGTTTTTGTCCCTTCATGTCTTTTGGAAATTTGGCCTCACTTCATTATATTCATAACAATACTTTGTCTATTTGATTACCTCGTCAAGTGTTTTGGGTTCATCAAATTCAATCTTGTCCCATTAGGATTGAGTAATCCACTTAAAAAGCAATGAATTTTCGCTTTCTCATCTTTGATATATTTGACATACCTTAATAGTTCCAAGAACTTGTTTACATACTCATCCATAGTTATATAGCCTAATTTCAATGCATGGAATTTTCAGATTTTACCTTCATAATATTGAACGGATAGGTATTTATACTAAAAATAGTTATTGAATTACTTCCATACAGTCTTCCTCCCTTTAACTCTCCTTACTTTTCAGAGGTGATCTCAAAAATTGGAAGCTCTACCAATTGAATTGATCATGGAAAGTTGAGCCTTCATATTTCTAGGGCAGTCATGAACCTCGAAATATTTTCTCATCCCAAGAAAGAAAGCCTCAACTTCTTTTCTAGATATAACCTCCCCATAAAACGCATGTGGTTTTGCAATCCAAAATTTCTTTAGAATCTATCTATGAAAGGCCTCTTCCTCTTATGATTGCTAGGAGAGGACTCTGGTATAATCAAGGAATCCTCGATTGTATACGACTCACTATAATAGTATATTGACATGGAAGGTTGTACGTTCCATTTCAAGAGGTTCTCCTTGTACTATGGGACTATTAGAAAAACAAGATCACATAGCAATAAAATAAAACAAATGTGGAAATAAAACACAAAAGATAAATAATACAATAGAGACACGGATATATGTGGTTCACCCAGTGTGGGCTACGTCCACTAGATAAATTTATAGGTCCTTCCTTTTTATTATCCAGCAAAATGAAGGGATACAATGTACATCTCAACCATTGTAACTTCCTCTTCTTCCTCTCAGAGTCTCCTTTCTCAAAATACAATAATCACACAGATACACAACCACAATACAATTCCCTCATAAAAGAGGGTTGCCTTCTTGGGACAAAATCCCTAAAATAAATTCTATCGTCATATCTACGACCTTATAATGAAAGGTTCATATTGACTACGAAATTAAAATATTTAACAAGACAATTTTCCCAATATTTCACTTTGAATCCCCCGTCAGGGGGGGGCTACAAACCCCCTTGGCGACAGTTGTGGGGGGGAAATCCCCCACACACCCTCCCCCATAAAGGAATTGGGTCCAAGCATGGTTGAAACAAACATTTGAATCAGGAAGATAATCAAGCTCCACAACCAATAATCTCCCACTTGGAGACTGATCACAACAACTCCACTGGTGTTGTACTTTCTAGACTATGATCAACCTTGGACATAGAAAATTTCTCATATTCACCTTCATGCATGCTTGAAGACCAACTGAAACTGAGAAGGAACTCAGTTTCTCCTTGGTTACTCCCTTTGTTAACATGTTTGCAGGATTCTGTCTAGAATGTATCTTTTCCAACTTCAAATGTCCATCTTCCAAGACAAATCATATGAAATGGTACATGATATGTATATGATTAGTCTTAGAATGTAAGGTTGATTTCTTTGCAAGATGAATGGAAGTCTCGCTGTCACAATACAACCTACTATTCTCATGCTTCTTTCCCAATTCCTCCATAAACCTTTGTAACCAAATCATCTCTTTACCAGCCTATGTAGCAACAACATACTATGCTTCTGTTGTTGAAAGTGCAACAACATTTTGTAGTTTTTAAATCCAACTTATTGTTGTTCCACCTATAGTAAAAACATACCCCGTGGTGCTCCTCCTGCTATCTTTATCACCTGCCATATCTGAATCAACATATCCATGTAGAATAGTGTCAAAACCTCCAAAACATAATGCATGAGTAGCAGTACCTCTCAAATACCTGAGAATCCACTTTACTACCTCCAAATGTTCTTTACCTAGATTGTTCATATACCTTCTCACATCTCCCATCGCATGTGCAATATATGGTCTTGTGCAAACCATCGCATACATCAAGGTGCCAACTGTTGATGATTAAGGGACCCTGGACATGTATTCTATCTCCTCATGTGTCTTGGGATACATTTCCTTAATTAATTTGAAATGGCTGGCCAAAGGTGTACTAATTGGTTTTGCATTCTGCATTCTAAACCTCTCCAACACGTTCTCTATGTACTCACCCCAAGACAATGCCAATTTGCGATTTTTCCTATCTCTTGTTATTATCGTGCCAAGGATTTTCCTTGCAACACTCAAATCCTTCATCGCAAATGAATTAGCTAATTTCTTGTTGAGCACATTTATATCCTGCATATTAGACCCTGAAACAAGCATGTCATCTGCATACAATAGCAAGATAATATAGCTTCCATTTTCTATCCTTTTAAAATAAACACAATGATCAGAATAACATCTGCTATAACCTTGTTATGTCATAAACCTGTCAAATTTCAAATACCACTGCCTTGGAGCTTGCTTCAGTCCATACAAGCTCTTCTTCACCTGCATACCAAATTTTCCTTCTCATTGACCTCATACATTCTATATTTCCCAGTCTGGATTTGGATCTTCCCTTCCTAGAATTCCCACGGTTCCCTGAGCCCTTTTCTCTATCATTTTGTCTTCCCCTGTTCTCCATGTTTAATGCATTACTTTATGTCTCACATGTGCTTTTCTGTCGCATTTCCTCACTAAGGATAACACCAACAACATCATCAAATTTTAGAGTGTTTGAACCAGAGACAGAGTTACTTACAACCATGACTAAGCCATTCCAACTTTCTGGCAATGAGCACAAGATTAGAAAACCCATTACCTCGTCATCAAAGTCCAATTTTACAGAACTTAGCTGATTAGTAATCGTATTAAATTCATTTAAATGATCTACAACAAACTCACCTTCTAACATCTTCATATTAAATAATCTCTTCATTAGAAATACCTTATTGGGCGTCGAGGGTTTCTCATACAATTTAGCCAATGCATCCATCAACTCCTTTGTTGTCTTTTCTTTTGAAATATTGAAATCCACCAACGTTGTCAGGGTTAGTCGTATCGTTCCTAGTGCCTTTCTGTCAAGAAACTCCCATTCTTTGCCCTTCATGGTCATCGACTTCTTTGTTATTCCACCCAATGGTAGGAATAGATCCTTCTGATATAAATAATCTTCCATATGCATCTTCCATAACTGGTAGTTTTAGCCGTTAAATTTATTGACCCTAAACTTTCCATCTTCCGACCTTTCTCCCACTCAAACTAGGAACCCTCTTTTCTTGCAAGTTACCTTTCGCTCTGATACCAGTTGTTAGAAAAACAGGATCGCAGAGCAATAAAATAAAATAAAAATGCGGGAATAAAACACAAAAGATACACAATACAATAGAGACACAGATATACGTGGTTCACCTAGTTTGGGATACGTCCACTAGATAAATTGTCAGGTCCTTCCTTTTTATTATCCAACAAAATAAAGGGATACCACCTACAACTCAACCATTGTAACTTCCTCTTCTTCCTCTCACAGTATCCTCTCTGAGAATACAATAATCACATAGATACACAACCACAATACAATTCCCTCATAAAAGAGGGTTGCCTTCTAGGGCCAAAATCCATAAAATGACTTCTACCGTCAGATCTGCGACCTTATAATGAACTATCCAGATATACTATGAAATTACAATATTTTACACGGAAAATTTTCCCAATTTCTCGCTTATGGGGAACTACCCCCCGGGGGGGGAATACAAAAATTGTCTCTGCCCTTCCTTGGACCCCCCTATCGATGGTTGTGGGGGTGAAAACCCCCCCACACCCCCTTGTTATGGAATGGGGTCCAAGCACGACTGGAAAAAAAAACATCTGAATCAGGAAAATAATCAGGCTCCACAACCAACAGGGACCTCCTATGTGAATGGCTTCTTGAGCTGCTCCTACTCCTACCAACATTGGTATAATTTATTATGTGTAGTAATTGTCTTTATATCTCTATCGAAGTTTAAATCATCCTTGCATTAGACTAGCTATCCTCTTCCTGAGCTTTGATTGGTCTCACATTGTTAGCTCTAGAGATTTGAATTCCCACCCTTAAGCTCCTCTTAGTATTTTCTATGGAGTCTCTTCATTTCTATGTCCATTCGACTCTAACTCTACATTCCTCCAATGCATATTTTAACCTATGGCATCTACTTCATAATCGTAGGGGTTTTGTGCATCTTCCATAATAATGACATCTTTCTAAGTCCAACTAAGACCAAGACTCTATTTCTCTACAACGTTTTTGTAGAAACCTTCGTACCTAGATTGAACTACAAGCATTCTACACATTAACAATTCTATTAGATAACAATGACGTCGAAAACATCATCCTACCATTTATGTTGTGATTTTTGAATTTTCCCATCATATTTAAATGCAATTGAATCATAAACCCTTTTATAGCACTTTCCAAGAAATATCTCACCGGGTTTATGAATTCATGGGGGAGTTTGTGGAGACCTTGGGGTTGAAAACCCCCTTGCTACCTCCCTATGTCATTGTAGGGTAAGTCAAGGGTAGTACCCTCATGTTTTTGTAAATCCTTAATTAATTTTGCATAGTTCCCACTAATTCAATGTTGAGTTTTTCCATTTTCATTGACTCGAATCTTTAGATTTGGTGCCCAATTCCTCTTCAAGTTTGTCCCTATAACACATGTAGAAGACCACTTGTAATATTAACACCTGATACATCAAACTACTTCAAATCAAGGAAATTAGGCCATTTGAAATAACCTCTATTGATCCCTTTTGAGATAACTACCATCATCGCTTTMTGAAATATTATCAATTGGGAAGCTTTGAAAWAAGACATATMAGGGMTTTTCAAAATAATATTGTCAAKACATTTCAAACAAATGTTCAATGTGATAATTTCAGAGAGGGCTCATTGGTTTGTTTCAAAATAGCCCCCCTAYGACCCACTTCAAAATAACACTTYCACAACCCACTTCATAACATCACCCTGTAGCCCATTGTAAAACTTCCTCRTCCGRCCAATTCAAAATATCTCCTYGTGGCCCACTTTGAAACATATCCATGAACCTTTTCAAAATAYGTCCCATGGATACTTCTAGAGAAAGGCTCATCACATYRATTTGAATCAGCCACTTTTTGAACAAGGCTACTRGGTAGCATATACCTGTCGAATATAATAATGAAAGTATTGTTTAAGGAGATAGGGAGAGGAGYAGGCATGAAATGACTAGATGGYAGAAATATTTATTAAAWTTACATTGGGGGAGGTGAAGGCARCAATAAGACTTMAAARWTTTTGGCCAATAAGATTTCAGATAAATGAGATTTAAAATTTAAAATTAATCATTATTTTTTAAAACTTTAGATAAAGGGGTGTATATTTTATGGTCAACCATGAACTAATAGAAAGTCAAACCTAACTCAACACTATATACCATGCCTATCGGTAGGTATAATAAGTCACTTTAGGCCATCTTTGAACAATCCACTTTGAGCACTTTTCAAATAGGCCACTTACAAACAACTACTTCATGCCATTTTTGAATAATGCACTTTGGGCACTTTTCTAGCAACCAACTTTGGGTCATTTTTTAACCACTAACTTCGATCCATTTTCAAAAAATGCAATTCTGGTTATTTTTAAATAACTCGCTTTGACCCACTTTCGAATAAAGCTCTTCATGCCATTTTGAAAGATCTTACTTCGACCTACTTTCAAAGAAGGTTTTTTGGGCCATTTTGTAAGATCTTTTTCAGCCCACATTTTAAGAAGTCTCTTGGGGCCATTTCAAAATTTCTTACTTTGGGTTATTTCAAAAGAAATCCATTTTGAAATATCTCACTTCAACCTACTTTCAAAGAAGGTTTTTTGGGCCACTTCGTAAGATCTTTTTCAACCCACTTTTGAAGAAGTTTCTGAAGGCCATTTCAAAATATCTTAGTTTGGGCCATTTCTAAAGAAATCACTTTGGGCCACTTTCAAACAATGGTGGCTTCAACCCAATTTGGATTATGATGCACAAGGTTATTTTTGAAAAAGAGTTATTGACTCATTTCAAAATAACACAATCGACCAATTAGAAATAAGCTCGTCGAGTCAATTTTAAATAAGCATGTCATGCCAATTCAATATAACACCACAAACTCTAAAAGAAAAGGCCTCGATGTATCAATAAGGAAGGGCTTTGTGTGATCGAAGGTTATGAGTTGCTCCATGTTCATATTTGGCATTTGTCCATGCCAACATCCACAAAATTTTTGAACTGAGTATGCTCAAAACAATCTTGATATTCTCTCAAACGTCCCAAAGAAATCGAATATCAAGCATATGTTCACTGTGTCAACCCATAATAGCCCCAGTGTTGCAACTTTGTCTCTAGTACCAAATTGTAACATCCCTCTGAAGGATTACCCAACCCACAAAGAAAGGGAACTAACCAGGTTCAAAAACATCCATATAAATTCAAACCCATTAAAATCTAATGCCTTTCAAATTCATCCATGCATGGAATTTACTATTGCAACAAAAATAAGCACCAATGGACTCACTCAAATTATGGATTTCATTTCAAATTTCATTCATAAGCAAAGATTTAAATTAATTGTAGAGTTATAAATAGAGAATGAAGAGAAAAGATTGATCACTTATCTTTTTTCCAAGATGGTCGAAGAAACTAGCTTCATATAAGCAATTTTCCACCCAACTATAGGGCTCCACTACATATTCCACCCCCAAGCATGGCTATGAGGCCACCAAGTTGAAATAAAATGGCTAAAGACTCATTGGTCACTCACCCAACCCAATTTCTCTCGTGGTCAACCAATCTAATCACAACTAAAAACTCTAGGCAACCATCCAATCATCAAACAGTCATGGCATTCTCATTCCAATTCCCATGCAACACAAGGAAGAGCCCATATTTCCTCCTTCTAGTGCTCCCATTGTAGATAGGAAGAGCCCATCTCTCTATTTAACTTCTTGAATAACTTGGTAGAGTTATATATTGGTTCTAAGGCCCCCAATGAGCAACAATTAACAATGTAAGGGGAAGTTTGTTAAACAACTCGGTCTCTATAATTCACTACAACCATCCATCTATCTTCTTAGGCCCATGAATTACTCTCCCACATCTAGATTTGTTTATTTATAGGTTTGTATATTAGTCTAAAGCATGAGGATGCAATCTTTAGAACTCCAGTGGTGCCTAAGCATAAGACTTGTGAGAGTGAATGAGTTGATTTGAATTTGAATGGGAAGAGTGTGCATGAGAATGGATGAGGCTTCAATTTTCCATGAGTATGGGGTCTCATACAATTCCCCATGATTATTATACCCAACCCCCATGTGTTCATATCTATGAGAGGTAGACTTACTCACCAACCATCACATGCATTCAATGATTGGCTTCTAAGTCAAAGATGGTGGTTGAGATTTAAATAAAGCATATGATAAAAAAGGTAAGAGTTCTTATGCAACATTGGATTATTACTCCCACCCTTAGGCCCCCTTTCCTCTTCCCCTCTAATGAACTCATATCCCTTCTTGTGCTCTCCATATCCATCTTGGACCTTTACATCAATTTTCAAATTAATCTTTACATATCTTGAGAATACCTCGATGTAATAATTTTTGGTATGAGAACATCACATGTGGCAAAGAAATACATGGATATATTGAACTTGTGTCGCAAATAAATTGGGATGGAAGTAAATATCTACAAGTCCTCTATCCTCTTCAATGGGCTAGAGGAAAGCATTGAAAGACATATTTCCCAAATCATTCCTTATGCTCTACAAGCTCACTAACTAGACTTGGTTGTATAAGAAAATAGAGGACAAAGTGTCAAATTAGTGTTTTAGGTGGTTATCTCGAGGAGGTAAGATGACCTTGGTTAAATCTACCTTGGAAGGAAATCCTACATATCGGTTATCATTAACATATATTCTAAAAGGGATGCTACATGAAATTAGAAGGAAGTGTTTTAGTTTTTTGTGGATAGGCAAGCAAGAAAGGGGGGGATCCCACTGGTGAAATGAAGCAAAATAACAAGACAAAAAGAGGCAGGTGGATGGGGCCTAAAAAATATACATATATTTGAACAAGTTTTAGTAGCTAAGACTGTCTGGAGGATGATTCATAATTATGGCCTTTGGGGAAGAGTGATGAAGGGAAAAATGTAGGAGCAATTTTAGTAGAGTATTGGATTAGGTCTTGAAGGAAATATTATAAGGTATCCTTAGTAATATGGAAAGCGATGGTGAAGGCATTCCCACTGGTTGGGAAATGGTTGGCTTGGAAAGTTGGCAAAGGAATTAAGGTAAGGATCCGTGAGGATCTATGGGTTGGTTGTTATGGTAACTATAGACTTGCAACCCCCCTTATATACACTTTTGATAACTAATGGAATTTTAGTCTAGTAGATGTTATGGTTCCAGGTTTGAATTCTCAGTGGGGCCAAGACTAGAAAACTGCTACTTATTTGGGTATGCAGGGAGAAATAGTTGGGAAATGGAATCAATACATTCTCATATTAAAACACAATGCTCTTAAACTTAATGCTTAAGAAGATGAATTGAAATGGTCTAAGAATAAAGGTTTAGGGATATACATAGTGAAACTCAACTATGTATCGAGGATGTAGGATAATGTGGGTGAGAAGAAATTGTGATGGAAAAAAAATTGGAAACTAAATTGTCCTCTCAAAACTAGAATTTTTTTGTGGCTAGCCCTATCAGACAAGATCCTAACCTAGGATAATGGTCAAAAGATAAATTGGCATGGTCCTGCAAGAAGCATCACGTGCAAAAACAACGAGGAAAGATTGGATCATTTATTTGCATATTTCCCATATGGTAGGGAAGTTTAGGTTGAAGCGATAAATTTTTCAAATGGGAAAAATGAATGGAGAGGGGAATCTCTTCCAACCCATTTTGAAAGTTGGTATAGGGAAAAGATAGTGGAAGCTCACAACACATTACCATGCTTTGTAATATGGGGGCTTTGGCTTACTATAAATAACATGATATTCCAAGGGAGTGATATTTCCACTATGCAGGTGTGTTACCAAATCAGATTTGCCTATGGAGGGTCTTGGAAACCTGTAAAACTTAAACCTCTAAGAATTGTAAAGGCTCTAGAATTTAATAAAAATATGGATTAGGGGTTCTTTGATGGTACCTATCAAAGAACCTCGAGTATATGTGGAGTTGGAGGCATTTTATTTATAGGTGAAAAACAATATATTTGATTCAAATATGCAGAAGGTGCAAGTACAAATAATAGAGCCGAGTTTTATGCATTATGGTTGCTTTTGAAAATTGTAGTCTAGAAAAGAATAGAAATCCTCCAAGTCATGGGGATTCAAAGTTGATCCTGGACTAGGAAAATGGTAGGAACCACATTGAAAACTCTATCCTTAATTCAAACATAAATAAATTTTAGGGGTAAAAATGAAGTTTTATCGTATTTCCTTTACTCACATAAACAAAGAATTTAATGAACAAGCAGATAGATTATCTAAAGAAGCTTTATCCACGTGGGAAAGCTTATTGTCTAAATAAGAATTTAAGGAAGACATTTGTATTCCATAATTTTTTCAATCTCTATATTGAATTTCATATAATGAAAGTCTATTAGACATTAGTATCCAATTTCAGCTCGATGTATAAGTTTTATTTCTAGTCTAGAAATGATCAAGGATACATATGTTATGAATGTATTTGGTGCTACAAAGCAAAATGTGAAGCACGAAAAGCCACTGGATGGTTGTAATATTTAATATAGGATCTTATGAGTCTTTTTGGGAAAACAAAGTAGAGACCCATGGCTCTAGAAAGTGTCGGAAACACATGAAGATGTATATTATGTTTTCTCCTATGAAATATCAAATATAAATCCCTTTTTCATGGAAAAAATATCTTGAGAATACCGTGGTTGGTCTACCACATGGTACATAGAAAGCATAATTATTGTAAGTACATGCCTAGTTGTTCATTGATCGGGCCTTGGCCTTGAGCTCTACACTAGGAATCCATACAAGATATTTGTGTCACTTGCACATGAGGTCATCAATCCCATCTTTATTTATACTTATTTACAATTTTATACTTAATTCAATCTAATACGTTGAAACACACACACACACACACATTTTTCCGTTCTCTTTATTTTTATATAAGTAGATTAGCACACCAAGAGTTTGAAGAAGAAATTTATCTCTATTTTCTTATGTTATTTCACTATCATGTTTTCTTATTATCGTTGAGACATGAGAGAACTCAACACTTAACACATTATCTTGTAACCCCAGGTTTCATATAATTCAACTCTTATCTCTAATTAAGCTAGTGTCATATTTCTCTCGTTTTTCACCTTCTATCCATCCCATAATTTTATTTGTTTATCTGCAAAACCAAGTGGTAACTCCAGTTCCCTTCCAAGCACTCAAGCTCGGTATTTCTTCTTCATAGTAGTGTGGTGTCTCACTCTAACCATCATGCTACAAGTATTGTTACATAACAAAATTTACACCTTGGGTTCTAGCATTGTCCTTAGTTTAAGGTGAGATTAAGGTGCACTTCTATTGGATTAAATGACCCCACACCTACATAATTTCCATCTTGGATTCCTAGTTTCCTTTCAAAGATTCTAGTAGTCATTATGCTACTAATTGGATCCATGTACAAACATTTTTAGGATAGCTACTCATAGAGACCACTAAGCCTCAAAACACTTAGATTGAGTCAAAGATTGTGTTTTCCCATTATTTTTATTTTATTTACATGATTCACACATTCTTGTTGCTTCACACAATCATGTCATTATATTGCATAACAAACATGACTAGATAATAAGACTACACAATGTGGGTGAATATGCAAGAATTAGTGCTTTAAAGTATGGATTTTGCATTAAAGCGTGTCTTTATTTCATACTCGTACCCCTTTTTTTCCAATTGACATGGATATAGATAATTAAATTATAAAGAGACAACCATAGAGCTCTATAGAATAGAACAATAGGAAAACAATCAGGTATTGAGTACATAAACACAAGTTAATAGATGAAGCATTCCCATTCCTTTTGGATAACCTCTCTTTGTAGACATTCCAATCCTTGGACAAGTAGTAAAGCACACAATGAGTGACTAAACAATGGGAGTCTAGGAATGAAGCACAACCATTCCCTCCATCCCTAGAATTGTCCTTGAAGCAATTATTGTGTTGATCATGGTATAGATGAGTGTTATGGACTCTCCAACTCCTACAATAGGTCTATTAGCTATTGGTAGATGTTCATTTCTTAACCTTGCACATTGGGCCAGAACAAAAAGGTTCCCATTTCGTTTTATTTCATTATATTGCGACAATTTTGTGAAGGAGAGGTGATGCTTACACTAGACGATGGACAAATTTCAAGGGTGCACTACAACTACAAATATTACATCGTTCTCCCTCAGTCCAAATGCCTTTGTTTGATTTATTATTAGTTCTTAACATCGATTGTTTACATGTTCTTTGTCAATAGCTTTGTTGCTTGTTTATTTACTTATTTGTTGAAATAGATCTTATTGGTTATTTTCTTTCAAATAATTCAACCATGTTTGTACCTAATCAAGAAAAAATAAGTTATTGGTAGGAGTTAATTTATTTCCCTCTTATGCTCAACCATAGTAGAGATGTTCCATTTCATTTCACCTCATTAACTGATAGAGTTTGATGAAGAAGATGTAGGGATCACACTAGGGCATTATTACTTTTTAATATTACATATTCAACTACAACTATTACATTGATCTTGCTCAACCTAGGTGTGCTTGTTTTATTCGATCTCTCTTGACCTAGATGCATTTGTTTCATTTATTCATTGTTCTTAGAATTGGTTGTTTTTCCATAGCTTGCTTGTTTGTTTATTTGTTTCTTGAAATAGATCTTATTAATTACTTTATTTCAATTATTTATGATTGTATTTTCTCATTATAAGAAGTCAATGAACTGAACAACCTTGTTGTCCCTTATTTTTTCATGGTAGTTCGTCCTTGCATGGTCAGTGTGTAATTTCCAAGTGAAAACCTTATGTGTTCAAAAAACCCCTCTATGACATCAACATCATCTTCATATATAGCTTGTTCTTCGTCCCCTTTTGGCATTGTTGGTATTTACGATGAGGCTCAATTTGGGTTATTTGTGGGAGCCAACAAAGATAATGGGTGCATATCCAGCCCTCTACCTTCTTATGGTGATTTGGGTGGGGATCCCTTCAGTGATGTAGTGCAAAATGTCCCTCATTTTCCTCCATTTAATATTTTTTTGGTTTGAGAAGCTTTGCATTTATCTATTCCCATAGTGCAAGATGTTGTAGACCAGGTGGCATTTTACAATGTTAATGGTCGTGTGTGCTACTTCCACAATATTTGACCTCGATTAATCTACCTTCGTAAATGGATCTTGAGTTCTTGGAAACCTTCAAGTAAAAGAAGAGGATTTCATTTACCCATGTTCAATGGGGTTCTTTGTTATTGAGTTCGATATTGTAGAAAATAGGGATTTGATCTTAAGCTTAGAACCTTGGTTCTACGACGATTATTGATTATGCATGTAACCTTGGACTCCATTATTTGATACAAACACTAATAATCTTTCCTCAACTCCTATGTGGGTTATAATTACAAATTTTCCTTTGCATTTTTGGGGTTTAACCTCTCTCCAAGCCATTGGAAAATCCCTTGGAAGGTTCTACTACAAAAGTATAGAAACAAAAAATCGCAGCGTCACAACATATGCTCGAATATGTGTGGAAATGGATTTTGGTAAAGGAATTCCAATAAAAATAAATCTAACAAGAAAAAAGTACTCTTGGACACTAAATTTAGATTATGAAAATATCTCTTTCCATTATAGAGCTTATTTTGAAACGTGTCATTAAGTAGCGCATTGCCAAAAAGGGCCAAGGCAAGCTAGGAAGCACCAACTAAAATAAATCTAGTGGGTTGGTGCCAAGTTAGAACATCAATTGATTAGTAAGGAATATCCAACTAATTTGGACCCGCCCAAGGAAGATCCAAAAGTGAGTCGAGAGAAAATCAGAAAATGCCATGAAAAGAAGACCTTATGTTGTAGTAGGGATTGACTCCACAAGGTTCGGTTGAAGAGGAATATTTTTTCCTCTAGATTGGCCTTAGGAAATAGAGCACCCTCTTGGCCCTTGACCTAAGGTGAGTTGGGTGGACCAGGTCAAAGAATATGAGACACTAGAACATTATTAGAACATCTAGATTGAGACAAATTGGGATTGGAGGGAGCAACAAGGACTTCATCAAAGGCAAAAGAAGCTTGGACGACATTAGCAAAGAAGAAAAAATATCAACTAGTAACATAGTCAAGGGTGACAAGAAGTCAAACACCTAATCCACTTTAGCCATGTATTGTTTTTATCTTTTGTTATGTAAGCAATTTGTCATAATTTACTCATGTAAGAAATATTGAAGTAGTTCTTTTGGGCATAAGTATTCTTTGTATTCGACGAATAAGGAGCTGGCATTACTGCTTGAAATCCAATGCTAGAATTTTTTGTAATGTTGTTGTTTATCCTCAACAATAGCCTTTTATATAATACAAAGTTTCCATTTTTTTGTTAAGAAAATAAGAATCCAATGACCAAATGATTGCATACGAAATTTCCCTCCAGGTTTCAATTACTTTTCTTTGTAAGGACTTATCATAATCATTTCCCCTTCATTTCTGATTAGTTTTGAATGCAATATACATTCTACTAATTCATTTTACCTTGCATCACAAGTTTKCTTAGGTTCAAAACCACTTACACACACATGCATGTGTTTTTCCACTCCCAAACCCCACARCATAGTTGGTAGGTGAGAGAGGAGGTGCACATGTTGTAGGGTTTGCACATGTTGTAGGGTTTTTCTTTCATTGGAARCAACTCTCATAAGAATAATTTTGTAAATTTTGCCTTTGTATTTGAGTCGTTATGTTATGGTTGCATTTGATGCATTTGGAACCATCAAATTTGTTCACATCGACCTTTGGAAAATGGTGCCATAAATTACGATCCTCAAATTGTGGGCGGGGGTTATCCTCAAAGAGCATGTGAGTGGCTTGCACTTTGTTGGCTAGAGATTCYTCCTTGGTTGGATCAATGTTTCGATCTAGTATATTGATATTCAAGTGGGCATTTAACACCTTCAAAACCTGGCCTTAAATTTCATTATGTCATTTGTATCTTTGAGTGTAGACTCAATGCTAGAAACCCTAGCATCCAAAGGTTGGTTCTGAACAGGTGCGGCCTTATTTTGGTTCTTTATGTTGGCCATGTTGCAAGTCTGAACCATGGGACCACCAATGATTTTATGGAGGTGTTATTCTGCATTGATATCACTGCAATCAGTGGCTTGAAAAGAGATTGCTCATGTATACCACAAATCAATATATGATCGAGTCCACACAAAAAGTGTTACTTAGGAGGTGTATCCAAGAAATCATCATGTTGTAATGAATCTTTTGAGATAGGTATCCCACAACGTTGTCAATAGAAACCAATTTATTTATTTGTTTTTTTATACGTTGCTAGGAATATTACTCGACTAAATCTTATTGCACTGGAAAAAAATTCCAAATTCCTTCTAGATGCAAAGTTGTAAGAATTTCATTAGTCAACTACAAAGCCTAGGATTTGTAGGGTCCTAAGGATAGAGGAGTGTCAAGTGTTATATCTAATTGATATACCAAATAATTTCCAACAATAGTACTTATCCAAATCTTTTATGGCATTAACAAAGGAGGATAGACTGTACCCTTTGTTATAATATTCAATACCCCAGTACGCAAGAGTGATCTCCCTAAGTGTTGTTCTAGGTGTACTATAATAACAGGATGACCATAATTTTATGTAAAGTTGGTTTCATGTATGTCTAAAGGGATTCCAATATACCCCAGGGTATGTGGAAGATAATTTTGTATGCAACTGTTGTTTGATGCAATACTACTCGAAGCGGTACCAACAAAGGTTACAAGGGTGTCCAACTAGGTGACATGATTTGTATTTTTTGCGTGTAGTCATCGTCGACCATAGTTTTACTTATTCCAAGACAATATATATATGTTATTTAAAGATGTCGGAACACATCTCTAGCCTAAAAAAAATATTCTAAAAATTGGATGGAGGCTAGCTCATGAAAGAGCTTTGATACCACTTGTAGTGTTCCTTAACCCTTAAACTTGAAAGCCAACCAGGTATACAAAGAATATAATTGTAGGAAACCAGATACAAAAGACAGTAAGATGACAAATGTGAAATATACCCTTGTATTATGATAATCATAATAAGGAAAACAAG
>JZKD02S0609528.1:0-15907 GCA_000966675.3 Picea glauca | reverse complement strand
AATGGCCCCGAAAGTTAAAACCTGCTAAAAATAGTAAATTGCCAAAATGGCCAGAAAACTGTTTTGAGCCATTTGGAAAAGATGGGTGGCCCCCGATATCCACCTGGATCACATTTGTTCTTTAGTTTGTAGTGGATTTGGAAAATCCCTTAAGGGAAAAACACATCACTTGCTTCTCTGGTTTTCTTCCTCAAATACCCAATTAGGCAAACTAGTTTAGCTTTTAGGAGGTATTCTTGTTTTATAAATTCGCATGTGACCCAGGATGTCTCAATTCAATACACATTGTGTCGAATCTTCTTGGACAAACCACAACTATTGGGATGTGCAATCGACATTATAACTAATTTATAATCATTGGAGAAGTTATTCAATGTATCAAATCCTATGTTTATCTTATCTGTTTGCAACTCTGTTTTTCTTCTTTGTTGGTGGCTCTCAATATTTTTCTTTAAAGTTTGCAAGACTACACATAAATAAAGCCATGTCAGTCGTTAAAATAATATATTTTCCATCATTTGAGCACTTTGCAAACCCCAGAGGCATTAGGAACAACATGTGACTCATAGACACCAATTCACAGAGGCTTGAGTTGTCGAAGTAGCATGCGAAGGGTTTTATGGAAACTTGTTCCTCTACTTATGAAAACGGGAGTGGGAAACATTTTTTACAATGAGTTTTCAGCCAAGAAGATAAAATGCATGACTGGTTGAAGCCTGGATCTTCCCTTATACTTTAAAAACTTAATTGCCATTGCTTCGAGTGCTAGAAGGTGGAAAAATATTAAAAATCGAGATCACAAGGATAGAATGCATTTTGAATCTAAGAGCAATATCAAAATGAAGAAGGATGGTGCTTTTATCTATGTGAAATAAAGCAAGAAGAGTTTCTTTGCCTCAATGTTTTAGAGCATTCTTCTCTTGCTATATTTTGATTCACATTTGGATTTTCAAACTCTTGGATTTATAGCTAGCATCCATTGTTATATATTTTCAAGAATGAGTTTATGCATAGATTTTTTTCCAAATATTTAAGTCATTGCTATGTTTGCAAATCCTTCTTTTAGTTTTGTTCTTTGTGTTTGATGGTTTTTGTTCACGTGCATATTTTTTGACATAATGGAGGAATGAAGTTGAAATTTTCCATTACAGTATAGGCACCAAAAGCCCAAAGAAAAACTAGACAAAGAAGCATATAAAATAAACAATACTTTGAGCTCATGATCTTGTGTTCAACACTGAAGCTCTTGGGATTGAAAGGCAAAGAACCAGGAAAATTTTCACATACATGAATGCTCGTGTTTCATACTCACCACTACTTCGAATTGAATCCAAAACTCATGAAGACTGTATCCATGCTTTGTGATGATTTTTGGCTTAAATAAATGAAGGCATGCTTGCACTATAGGAAATTTTTTTAGTACAAATTACAAACAAAATAACACAAAAAACTATCTTAGGTGATTGTTGTTTACATTGGTTTTAATGAAGCTTGAATCACAAAGGATTCTTTACCATTTCAAAAGCTTACACATTGCATAGTTCAAACTTCATTTAGTTGAAACAAAGCATATTCATCACTTCTACTATGCACATTTTACACAAATTCAAGTTACCAATTGCATAAGAGATCTCGCTTGTTTTGCAAAGGCATTCTCAAGTAAATTTATGGATTTTATTACTGTTGACTTGCATATTTTAGACAAGTGAAAGAGGAGCTATTCGAACCAAAAGTGACATACAGGAGAAATCCCTCGAGATCATTCTTCAAGACCATATATTTCATATTTTTACCATTTTCTTAGAGGCATCAAACTTAAGATGGATGAAGATTAAATCCATCTTCATCCATATTCATCCATATTCATCCATCTTGACCTTCTCTCTCTTGGATGAATATTAAATCCATCTTCATCCAAGAGAGAGAAGGTCTAAATTTTCAATTTCTCGACTATAAATACAAGCAAATTAGTGTTCAAACTATTGTCAAGTTTGCAAACACTATAAGACAAATCAAGGAGAAAGAACACTTGAGTAGAGAAATTGTGATTTTAATTATTTTATTGTAAATATGTCTACATCATTATATTTGGACTTAGGACAAACGTGCAAGTTTTAAATTCTGTCTTTCTTAAGAATCTATATGCATTTCTTTACTTCATAGGTTTATGTGTTATATTCTTTGCATGTGTGCGTGTGGGTGCATTAGGTTCGATAACTACGTCTGACGATCCCTCTAGTAGTGCTTTTTGCATCGTGTGCATCAGAGGCTTTCCTAGGGGGGTCCCGGGGGGGGCAGGTATGCCCCCCCCCGGGTTACGTGCAGCATTCGGGGCAACGCCTCGAAATTTGTTTTGGGGCAGTTTTTTCTATTTTTAGCGGATTTTTCTATTTTTAGCGGTTTACTAAATTAATCCCGGATTAATTTAGTAGGGTTTTGGTATCTACAGAATACCTAAAAACATTGTATATATTGTATGGTGAATGGTGAAATTCCATAATAAATATAAGAAAGGTTTTCCCGGTTGAGGGTTTCCTGTATAAAAACTCTGTGTACTCTGTGTATGAGCCATTGATTAAATTTTGTTTTGCTTAAGAATCTATATGCATTGCTTTACTTCACAGGTTTAAAACTTACAAAAAGTTGTAAACTAAGTTAGCCAAGTAGAATAGGAAGGTCAAGAGTCAAGTAGGTAGAAATCCAAGAGTCATAAGGACTTTCTATAAAGGTAACATTTGCACTCATGCAAATGGTCCCTCATATGGAATTGTAAGCTATATGTTTTGAATAGAGTGACATTGTTAGCTTGCACATTATACTCTTGTAAATTTGTTGATGGCTATGGACTACTCTTKCCATCCACAATATTTCTTGATGATTATGAGGATGGATATCATGACTTGTCAATTTTGTGGCTTATGGACTTTCTCRTGCTCACTACGTTTATGCTTGCTTATCATATACTTTGCTAAATTGTTGGATGTAACTCTCAAGGACTTGTAAGTTATCCACGGTCCTCAAAGCAATCTTTGGGTTATTGTACAAAYGATAGACATGGCTTATTCTCCCTTCTCTTTGCATGTCTCTCTTGGATTTATGTATAAAACTTTGATGTGAAATAGGTTCTCTTTGGAAATTTGTAGGATAATCAATAGGTTRTAATCTCCAACTCAGTAGGTATAATTGCCTCTTGTCCATAAACTAATCAAATGTGTCTCACTAGTACTAGTTTTGGTCGTCGTCCAATCAGCTCAAAAGTCATGTGTTAATYGTAAGTGTCATTCACGAGTATTGTCACCAATAATATGCTTCATGATTTTCATCAGAGTTTTATTAGTGGATTCGACCAAATTGGCCACATGTCCTTGAATGGCTTGATGAGGCGAGTTGCAACTCGCTATAAAACTCAAACTGGGACTTGAATAGATGAATCTTCGGTTGAATTGGATCCAGAGCACCAGGTTTCAACTAGTGGTGCCCCTAATATATCATTTCGTCGACTAGAAAACCTTTTGTTGGAGTATCTCTGACACTAGGGTTTTGGTCAATGAGGCCTAGTGCAATTTCTAAAGAGGAGGTCGATTTTCAAGAACACTGTGTCAGGCATTTTTGGCTAGTGTATTCATGTGGGACTTGGCCAAATAGACTTGCAAGAGCTTACGAAACTCTGTTATTCTACTCGGTTTGGATTTTATGCCCCCAAACCAAATTGGCCACATGTCCCTAAATGACCTAAGGAGGCGAGTTTCAACTCGCGATAAAAATCAAATCGGGACTCAAATAGATGAACCTCCAGTTGCATTGGATCTGCAACACTGAGTTTTGACGAATGGGGCCCCTACATTATCATTCCATTGACCGGAAAACTTCTTTTTGGATTATCTACAACACTAGGGTTTTGGTTTAATGAGGCATAGTGTAATTTCTAAAGAGGAGGTCGATTTTCAAGAACACTATGTCGGAAATTTTTGGCTAGTATAGTCATGTGGGCCTTGGCCAAATAGACTTGCGGGAGCTTATAGAACTCTGTTATGCTACTCAGTTTGGATATTATGCCCCCGGACCAAATTGGCCACATGTCCCTGAATGACTTGAGGAGGCGAGTTGTAACTCATGATAAAACTCAAACCAGGACTTAGATGCACAAACTGTTAACTGCATTGGACCCGACGCACCAGGTTTCAACTAGTGGGTCCCCTATACTATCATTTGTCGACCGAAAAACCATTTTTTGGAGTATCTATGTCACTAGAGTTTTGGTCAATGAGGCATAGTGCAATTTCTGAAGAGGAGCTCGATTTTCAAGAACGCTATGTCGAGCATTTTTTGCTAGTGTAGTCACGTGGGTCTTATCCAAATAGACTTGCGAGAGCTTATGAAACTTCATTATGCTGCTCGGTTTGGATTTATGCCCCTAGACCAAATTGGCCACATGTCCCTAAATGAATTGAAGAAGTGAGTTGCAACTCATGATAAAAATCAAAATGGGATTTGGATGGATGAACCGTCAATTGCATTGGATCCAGATCACCGGGTTTTAGCTAGTGGTTTTAGCTAGATCGACCGAAAAAATGTTTGTTGGAGTATCTCTGACACTAGGGTTTTGGTTAATGAGGCATAGTGAAACTTCTTAAGAGGAGGTCAATTTTCAAGAACATTGTGTCAATAATTTTTGGCTAGTGTAGTCGCGTGGGCCTTGGAAAAATAAACTTCCAGGAGATTACAGAACTTAGTTATGCTGCTCGGTTTGGATTTTACGCTCTTAGACCAAATTGGCCACATGACCTTGAATGGCTTGAGGAGGCGAGTTACAACTCGTGATAAAACTCAAACTAGGACTCGGATGCATGAACTGTCAGTTGCATTGGATCCAGAGCGTTGAGATTCAACTAGTGGGGCCCCTACGTTATCATTATGTTGATCGAAAAACCATTTGTTGGATTATATTCAGCACTAGGGTTTTGCTCAGTGCTTATTACATATGACAATTTAACAACTTGTTAGGATAGACATGAAATGGAAAGTGAAGGCATGGAAAGGAAAGGCAAGTGAAGGCATGGAAAGTGAAGGCATGGCATGACAAGGCATGGAAAGGCATGGAAAGGAAAGGCATGGCAAGGTAAGTGAAGGCAAGGCATGGCAAGGCAAGGCATGGCAATGCAAGTGAAGGCAAGGCAAGGAAAGTGAAGGAATGGCATCGAATGACAAGGCATAGCATGGCATGGCATGGCATGGCAAGGCAAGGCATGGAAAGGAAAGTGAAGGCATGGAAAGGCAAGTGAAGTCAAGGCGAGGCAAGGCATGGGAAGGAAAAGCAAGTGAAGGAAAGTGAAGGCAAGACAAGGAAAGGCAAGGCAATTGAAGGCAAGGAAAATAATGGCAAGTAAAGGAAAGGCATGGCAAGTGAAGGCAAGGAATGTCAAGGCAAGAAAACTAGAGAAGAAAGTGATGGTTTTTTGCACCAAAAAATGTTGCATCGACAAGTCAGAAAACATCCATCCAAGCAAGATGCACTTNGTAAGTGTCATTCACGAGTATTGTCACCAATAATATGCTTCATGATTTTCATCAGAGTTTTATTAGTGGATTCGACCAAATTGGCCACATGTCCTTGAATGGCTTGATGAGGCGAGTTGCAACTCGCTATAAAACTCAAACTGGGACTTGAATAGATGAATCTTCGGTTGAATTGGATCCAGAGCACCAGGTTTCAACTAGTGGTGCCCCTAATATATCATTTCGTCGACTAGAAAACCTTTTGTTGGAGTATCTCTGACACTAGGGTTTTGGTCAATGAGGCCTAGTGCAATTTCTAAAGAGGAGGTCGATTTTCAAGAACACTGTGTCAGGCATTTTTGGCTAGTGTATTCATGTGGGACTTGGCCAAATAGACTTGCAAGAGCTTACGAAACTCTGTTATTCTACTCGGTTTGGATTTTATGCCCCCAAACCAAATTGGCCACATGTCCCTAAATGACCTAAGGAGGCGAGTTTCAACTCGCGATAAAAATCAAATCGGGACTCAAATAGATGAACCTCCAGTTGCATTGGATCTGCAACACTGAGTTTTGACGAATGGGGCCCCTACATTATCATTCCATTGACCGGAAAACTTCTTTTTGGATTATCTACAACACTAGGGTTTTGGTTTAATGAGGCATAGTGTAATTTCTAAAGAGGAGGTCGATTTTCAAGAACACTATGTCGGAAATTTTTGGCTAGTATAGTCATGTGGGCCTTGGCCAAATAGACTTGCGGGAGCTTATAGAACTCTGTTATGCTACTCAGTTTGGATATTATGCCCCCGGACCAAATTGGCCACATGTCCCTGAATGACTTGAGGAGGCGAGTTGTAACTCATGATAAAACTCAAACCAGGACTTAGATGCACAAACTGTTAACTGCATTGGACCCGACGCACCAGGTTTCAACTAGTGGGTCCCCTATACTATCATTTGTCGACCGAAAAACCATTTTTTGGAGTATCTATGTCACTAGAGTTTTGGTCAATGAGGCATAGTGCAATTTCTGAAGAGGAGCTCGATTTTCAAGAACGCTATGTCGAGCATTTTTTGCTAGTGTAGTCACGTGGGTCTTATCCAAATAGACTTGCGAGAGCTTATGAAACTTCATTATGCTGCTCGGTTTGGATTTATGCCCCTAGACCAAATTGGCCACATGTCCCTAAATGAATTGAAGAAGTGAGTTGCAACTCATGATAAAAATCAAAATGGGATTTGGATGGATGAACCGTCAATTGCATTGGATCCAGATCACCGGGTTTTAGCTAGTGGTTTTAGCTAGATCGACCGAAAAAATGTTTGTTGGAGTATCTCTGACACTAGGGTTTTGGTTAATGAGGCATAGTGAAACTTCTTAAGAGGAGGTCAATTTTCAAGAACATTGTGTCAATAATTTTTGGCTAGTGTAGTCGCGTGGGCCTTGGAAAAATAAACTTCCAGGAGATTACAGAACTTAGTTATGCTGCTCGGTTTGGATTTTACGCTCTTAGACCAAATTGGCCACATGTCCTTGAATGGCTTGAGGAGGTGAGTTACAACTCGTGATAAAACTCAAACTAGGACTTGGATGCATGAACTGTCAGTTGCATTGGATCCAGAGCGTTGAGATTCAACTAGTGGGGCCCCTACGTTATCATTATGTTGATCGAAAAACCATTTGTTGGATTATATTCGGCACTAGGGTTTTTCTCAGTGATTATTACATATGACAATTTAACAACTTGTTAGGATAGACATGGAATGGAAAGTGAAGGCATGGAAAGGAAAGGCAAGTGAAGGAATGGAAAGTGAAGGCATGGCATGACAAGGCATGGAAAGGCATGGAAAGGCAAGGCATGGCAAGGTAAGTGAAGGCAAGGCATGGCAAGGCAAGGCATGGCAATGCAAGTGAAGGCAAGGCAAGGAAAGTGAAGGAATGGCATGGAATGACAAGGCATAGCATGGCATGGCATGGCATGGCAAGGCAAGGCATGGCAAGGCAAGTGAAGGCATGAAAAGGCAAGTGAAGTCAAGTCGAGGCAAGGCATGGGAAGGAAAAGCAAGTGAAGGAAAGTGAAGGCAAGACAAGGAAAGGCAAGGCAATTCAAGGCAAGGAAAATAATGGCAAGTAAAGGAAAGGCATGGAAAGTGAAGGCAAGGAATGTCAAGGCAAGAAAACTAGAGAAGAAAGTGATGGTTTTTTGCACCAAAAAATGTTGCATCGACAAGTCAGAAAACATCCATCCAAGCAAGATGCACTTGTTCCCTTATCGCTTCAATATTGTTACGTTTATACTATTGTATTTTCACCTCTCGAGCATTTTTTGTCTTTTTTGAGGCTTCACAAGACTTCCCCAAGGTAAAACACATCACCAGCTCACTTGTTCTGCTAATATAGCTCCCTCATGAGTGTGTTTTTGCCTCTAGTTCATTTTTTTACTTGTGGTGGGGTCCAAAAAATCCCTAAAGGAAAAAATGTGTCATTGGTTTCTCTGTTCCACTATTGTAGCTCCCAAATAGTGAATTTTTGCCTCCCATTTGTTGTTTAATTTGTAGTGGATTTGGAAAATCCCTTAAGGGAAAAACACATCACTTGCTTCTCTATTTTTTGTAATGTCCCCAAGGCCGAGCCCAATTGTAAATCTTCTTTACGAAATGAGTTATAAAAATGTCTTATAAGCTAGTGAGCCAAGTTTGTATAAGCCGGTGGGATTTTGTGATTGTTAGGCCAGAGAGCCTAAGGGTTGGAGGCCAAGGGCCTGATTTTGTACCTGTATGTATGCAACACATTAATAAAATATAAACATCGTCGCGTGCAGATCAACCATGATGAATGAGTGATGGGGGACTGAGCTTCCACAGAGTGGGAAAGGAATTAGGGGATGGAAGGTGGGAAAAGGGGCTAAGTGTTGAGCCTAGGGGTTAATCCTAGGGGCTTAAGTCCTTGGGAATAATATTTTAATATTATTCCAAAAGACATGTGAATTATATGTTTTTATCCTATGTTCCTGGCAAAGGGAAAACATGTGAAAAGTGGATGCATGTTGATGGAACGCATGCAATTTCATGGGTGACAAGTGTCAACCTAGGTGCATGAAAATAAAATGGCTAAGATGAGCCATGATGGGGGTTCCTTTTCCATTCCACCATTGACTGTCTAAAGAGGGAGCCCATCTAACCTCTACAAGAGACCCTCGTGCAATTCTAAAACTGTGGGAAAAGCCTGTGTTGATTTCAGGGAAAGCTTGTGTTTGTTTCTGAAAAGCGAGTACACCCCCTATTCTGAACTATGGAGTATGTGTTCATCCCCTGCGTGCAATGCTTGTCACGTGTCCCTGATAACTAGAGCATTATTCTACCCTGTGATTGTTGAACCTGTTTGGGAAGCCCGTGTCTATTATCCCAGTTGGTTGTTGTGGCCACACAATGTTGGACTGTGCATGGCTTAATGTCCAGTGTGAATTCATGCAAATCCTGTGTGTAACCTCTCTCTAGGTGAGGGAGGTGATTTTTGTTGGAAGAGGTAGGTTGTCAGGCCTATGAGCAACTCTTTCCGGGTGAGAGAGTTTGTTGAGAAGTGGTTTCTTCCAGAGAGTGTCCAGCACCAGCTTCGGTCTCTGAGACTTCCTGATCCGACCTGTTGCCAAGACTCAGAGAGGGAGGTGTAGCACCGATGGACTATTCTTGTGAAGGTGTATACTCCCGAGTGGAATAGGCATGTGGCGAATGAGAGTCCGAGAGTAGTGGGCATAAGATGGCATCCTAGGAAGAATCCTTCTAGTTGTTCTGTGTTGTTTTCCCTGTAACGTCAGCCTAGCCTCGGATTCCTTGCCTTGGGGTGGAGCTTAGTCCCAGCTCAGGGGTAACCCATTGTTGAGATGATGAGCAATGTGGTCTAAGGCTAGGAGGTTTGTGGAAGGCCTGCACCTAGTTGGTGGAACTATTATTGTTTCCAAGATAAGTACTAGATGATGTTTTAATTTTTGTTTCTGCATGTCTGTGTATTTATAATTATCATGTATTCTATTGTGCATATGAATTAATGTTAATGCCATCTTTAAAATTATGATAGCAGTCATTTTTAAGACTTACTCTGAGCTCTAAATGTGTTTCATTGCTTAAATGCATGTTGTTATATAATTAAGTGTTACGGTATTGTTATTCCGTGAAGTACACAAAGTGGTGTTATAATTTGGTATCAGAGCCAAGGTTTTGACACTGAGCCTAGATGAGCCAGTTGAGTGGTCTTTGGACCAAGGGTGAAAGGAGAAATTGTGTCTGGAGGACCAATTTCAGAACCTGGTATGGTCCAAAGTGTCAAGGAGTTACTTGACCATGCCTATAAGGTCAGGAAGTATAGCGTTGTTTTGAAACCATAGCAGGTGTGGTATATGGCCACAGGGAGAGAGGAATCCACTCCAACAGTGCTGGAGCCTTAGGATATATTCAGGAGGTAAGTAGTGAACCCTCGTGATCATCGGATCAGGAAAACATGCGCAGGGTTTAAAAACCCTTTGGAGTTGCATAGGAGCATGGGAATCGTGATACGCGAACTCCGAAAAACCCGAGAAGATCTACATTGTAGATCTAGGAGGAAGGCTCGACCGTTAGATCTGGCGGAGTCGTGCTCGAGTTAGTCGAAAAAACCTTTTGGATTTCACAAAGTCGGAAGATGGGAAGTGATCAGGAAGGTGAACACCTCCGAAACCCAAAACCCGAAATCCCGAAATGATCTACACCGTAAATCATAGGAAGGGAGTTGACCATCCGATTCAGTAGAGGAGTAAATCGTAATTTTGGGATTTCGGCAGATGGAAGTTTGAGATGTGGGTTGCATGAAATCCCAATGCTCAAAAACCCAAAATGCCAAAAATATATGTGTTGTATATCTGAGAAAAGTCTATCTATTGGATTTTTTCTTTTGAATAGATGTGGACACATGGGTGTACCACGTGCCAGTAAGTCTAGGAGACAAGCGAGAGTGGTGGGACCCGATGATGTCATCATAGGTGACGTGGACCCACCGAAGGGTGACACTTGCCACTATAGATGTGGATACATTTGTGTTGTGTGGGCCCGAAGGATAAAGCAAATCAAAATTTCAGAAGTCAGAGGTTGGAAAGAAAAGGAAGTCATGGAGTCTCAAGAACCGAAACCCGAAGTCTCGACATCTTCGGAGATGGAAGAGCCGTAGCATATTTTAAGGGCGACAGTTGTGTTGTGGGCCCAAAGAGAAAGGAAACAAAATTTTTGGAATTCGGGGATTGAGGCAACAAAAATTAGGATTCGCTACATCATAAAATTCTGAGTCATGAAATACCAAAAAGATTTGGACCGTTAAATCCAACTCATACAGGATCGTTGGATCCCGTACAAGAAACCGTGTATCGGATTTTGAGGATTGTAGCAACAAGAAGTTGGGATTCACTGCATTATGAACTCCCGAGTACCGAAGACCTGAAACCCGAAATAAAGTGTGACAGCCTCATGGACCAAAACCCCGAAGCTAGAAGTCCCAAAGTCCTAAAATTGCAAATCCGTCAGAGCTTATAAAACTTTGTGAAGTTAAAACATTTTCTCACTCACGTTGATTTATAAATATTGTGATTTTGTAAGGGTTAAGGCTTGACAAACTTTGGTTGACTTCATGTTGTGTGTGCAAATTTCAACGAGTGTCAGGACAGCTGAAAATCAATGCCGAGTATGGAATTGGAAGAGGTGCAGATTGCCTCTGAAACAAAGGACGAAAGGGTAGGAAGGAATGTCAACCTGGGAGTTGAAGGAACAAACTATAATGGGCATGGAAAAGATATGGATAAGGAAGGAAATATGATGAAACCCATTGAAAGATTGCAGAAATATTCCCAAGCATGCAAGCTGATAGTTGAAAACTCATGAAAATCAGGGATCGGCAGGGTGAATTCAACTTAAAAATGTTGAAGAGCTTGGAAAGAATAGAAAATAAATTGGAAAAAGAGAGTGACACAAGTATATAAAGAAGTGTCAGAATTCCTGAGAGGAGAAGGAGATCGAGGAGTGGTAGTAGACATTACCGTCTCTCCCTGAAGCATTCTAGCAAGGAAACACACAGTAGTTCAAGCTTGTCCCCTACCAGAAAAGACCGAAAATTTGGAAAGGATGAATTGAAAGGAGAGATGAGCAAGATCAAGCCTCAAACGTTTGATGGAGAACATAAGAAGGAGGAATATGTCGAGACATGGTTTCTTGGCATGAAGAAATATTTCCAACTACAAAATTATTCCTGTCATGCAGAAAGAAGAATTGTGATGTATCAATTGAAAGGAAAAGCATCCATGTGGTGGGATCAATTTGTGCAAGTGCAACGCATTAGAGAGAAAGATATCACTTGGAAGGAGTTCAAGATGTATTTCGAGAATAAATACCTGACTAAAATATACTATGATAGAAAGATGAAGGAGTTCTTCGAACTCAAGCTAGGCAGCATGACCATTGATTAATAAGAATGAAGTTTCTTGGAACTACTGAATTATGTTCCATTCATCAATGATGAGGTTGTCAAGATTCAGAGGTATTTGAGTGGACTACCACCTGCCATTGGTGACAAGATTCAGTATGATGATCCTAAGACTATGGAAGAAACAATAAGAAGGGCTAAATGCTTATTTGAATAGCAAAGAGAAAAGCCTACCATTCAGAAGGTTTGGAATGATCAAAGGAAGTTTAAGAAGGAACAGAGGCAGAAGGGAAACAAACCTCCCTTTTTTAGAAATAATCCTCAAGGATTTCCATTGTTTAGAGAGCCGAGAATGGCTGAAGTGGGAGAACAAAGGCAGAGACAGACGCCCATTCAGTGTTGGGGCTGTAAAGGAAACCACAAGTACAGAGATTGTCCCCATAAAATGGAAAAGCAAGAGTTGTCCATACTGTTCAACAAGATGAAACAGTGAAGGATATGGGCAACAAAATTCCAAGGATCTACGCAGCCCTAGACAACAAGAAAGTAGAATTTCAATTGCACATGATTGAAGTGGAAGGTATGATTAATGACCGACCACTCATTATTTTAATTGATTCAGGGGCTAGCCATAGTTATGTAGATCCTAGAGTGGTGGAAAGTTTGTGTTTATCAAGAAGCAAACACAAAAATTCTTGGCTAGTGCAGTTAGCCATAGGAACCAAAAGGAAGGTCATTGAATTGGTTAGGTCTTGTTCAGTGGACATGAAAGGATTGAGCACTAAGGCTGAATTGAATATTTTGCCTTTAGGCTCTTACGACTACTTAATTGGGATGGACTAGTTCGACCAGCACCATGCCCTTCTGGACTGCCGTAATAAGAGGTTTTCATGCTTGGATGAAGAGGGAAATTAGGTAACAGTCCAAGGAATTTCCAGAGCCATGGCTGTTAGAGAAATCCCAGCCATGCAGCTTAAGAAGAGTTACAGGAAAGGTTGTCAATTATTTGCAGCCCGTGTGGGAGAAGCATCCAAAGATGCAATCTTGAAGCTGGAAGACCATGAGGTACTCAAAGAGTTCAAGGACATATTTCAGGAGGTACCTGGACTACCTTCGAAGAGGGACATCAATTTTTCTATAAATTTGATGCCTGGAGCAGCTCCAGTTTTGAAGGCTTCTTATAGAATGAGTACGCCAGAGCTGAAAGAGTTGCAATTGCAGCTTGAAGAGATTTTGAAGAAGGGGTACATTTGCCCAAGCATGTCACCTTGGGGTGCCCCGGTCCTATTTGTGAAGAAGAAATATGGGGCGTTGAGGATGTGCATTGATTTTCAACAGTTGAATAAGGTAATTGTCAAGAACAAGTATCCTCTACCAAGGATTGATGATCTTTTCAATCAGTTGAAGGGTGTGAGAATATTTTCGAAGATAGATCTCAGATCAGGATATTACCAAGTATGAATAAAGGATGAGGACATCAGCAAGACCGCCTTTAGAACAAGGTATGGTCATTATGAATTCACAGTGGTTCCATTTGGACTGACAAACACGCCTGTTGTTTTCATGTGCTTAATGAATGGTGTATTCAGGGACTATTTAGACAAGTTTGTCATAGTCTTCTTGGATGACATCTTGGTGTATTCCAAGTCAGAGGAAGAGCATGAACAACACTTGAGAATGGTTCTGCAAGTGTTGAGAGAACACCAACTGTATGCCAAGATGAGCAAATGCTCATTTTATCAAAGGAAGATCCATTACTTGGGACATATTATTTCAGAAGAAGGGATTGTTGTGGATCCTGAAAAGGTTGGGGCCATCCGAGAATGGTCAGTGCCAAGGAATGTGGTGGAAGTTAGATCTTTTATGGGTCTAGAAGGCTATTACATAAGTTTTATAGAAGGGTTCTCAAAGTTAGCTCACCCTATTACTTCCTTGCAAAGGAAGGAGAAGAAGTTTCAGTGGACTGAAGAGTGTGAGAACAGTTTCCAGTGATTGAAGTAGTTGTTAACCAGTGCTCCAATCCTAAGGATTGAAGATCCAAATATGGATTTCATGGTGTGCACATATGCGTTTGAGGGGTTGGGAGGATTTCTCAACCAAGAGGGATTTGTAATCTATTATGAGTCCAGGAAACTTAAAGATCATGAAAGGAATTATGCCACTCACGATTTGGATTTGGCAGCAATTGTCCATGCTCTGAGGAAATGGATACATTACCTCATGGGAAGGAGATTCAAATTGAAAACAGACCACAATGGTCTGAAGTATTTATTTGATCAACTGACTTTAAACGCCAGACAAACCAGATGGATGGAGTTTCTGTGCGAATATGACTTTAATATCAAGCATATCAAAGGTAAGGAAAATAAGGTGACTGATGCACTCAGCAGAAAAGTGCATGACTTACATGCTACAACCATTAGCATGTACAGGACTGATATCAGGGATAGAGTTATGGAAGCTGCAAATGTTGATTTGCAGTTCATATATTTGGTAGCAAAGCTACAGTAGCATGAGAAACCACAGAACAAGGAAATTTACACCTTGGAAGTTGATGGCTTACTTCTATATAAAAACAGAGTGTACATACCCAATGTCTAAGAATTGAAGCTGACAATTCTAAGAGAAATGCATAATGTGACATATGTCGGACATCCTGGTTATCAAAAGACTATGGAAACAGTCAAAAGCCATTACTTTTGGACAGGTTTGAAGAAAGAAATCACGGAATACATCGCCAAATGTATGGAGTGCCAAACAATTATGGCTGAGCATAGGCACCCAGCATGGTTTCTACAGCCTTCACCCATTCCTAAGTGAAAATGGGAAGTGGTGACAATGGATTTTATTACAGGATTACCTAGAACAAGCAAGCAACATGATTCAATCATGGTGGTGGTGGACAAGCTTACAAAAGCTTCCCATTTTATTCCACTGAAAACCACTCACAAGGTAGCAGATGTTGTTGATATCTTATTAAAAGAAGTGGCACGCTTGCACATAATTCCTAAGACGATTGTGTCTAATAGGGACCCGATATTCACCTCGAATTTTTGGAAAGGATTCATAATGAATCTGAATTTTAGTACAGCGTATCATCTTGAGTCTAATAGACAGACAGAGAGGGTGAACATAATAATAGAAGACATGTTGAGAATGTACGTTATGGACAAACCATCAAGATGGGAAGACTACCTGCATTTGGTAGAATTCACCTACAATAATGGATATCATGCGTCATTGAAGATGAGCCCATTTGAAGCACTTTATGGAAGAAAGTACAACACTCTAGTGAGCTGGGATAATCTAGCTGACAGAGCAATAGTTGGGCCTGAGCTGCTCAAAGAGATGGAAGACCAAATGATAAGAATTAAACAAAATCTAAAAGCTGCCCAGGACAGGTAGAAAAGTTACACTGATAGTAACCGAACCCACAGAGAATTCAAAGTGGGTGACCATGTTTTCCTGAAAGTGAAAACTAACAGGAGTTCCCTGAAGTTGGGAAGTTGCACCAAGTTGGCAGCAAGATTTTGTGGGCCGTTTGAAATCCTGGAAAGGATTGGGTCAGTTGCATACATGCTTGCATTACCTGCATCTATGACTGTACATAATGTGCTTCATGTTTCACTGCTTAAGAAATATATTCTTGATGCTAATCATGTTATCGATTGGAATTTGATTCAGGTGGAACCAGAAGGTGTCCTGCAAGTGCATCATGTGTGCAGATTGGACAAGAAAAAAAATGGCTCCGAAATCGAGCTATAGGGCTTGTAAAGGTCCAGTGGACCTAGTATGGTCCTGAGAACGCAACATGGGAGCATGAAGATGTTATGCAGGTAAAGTACCCACATCTTTTTGAAAATTTTGAAAAGCTTGCAGATGTTGTGTAAAGTTGCACTGAGGATAGTGCAGAAATAAGGGAGGGGGTTTGTTATGTCCATTGTTGGTTGTGGAGCCTGATTATCTTCCT
>JZKD02S0609516.1:261504-275928 GCA_000966675.3 Picea glauca | reverse complement strand
GATCCCATTGATATAGATTTCCCATTTAGTGAAATTGTCCATAGTTTCTGAGGTGAGGTCAAGAGTTTACTTGTCCAAATTAATCTCACAATAATAAACCTTTCTTGCAATAGTAACAATTTCTCCATGTAACTTGGAACATAAATTTTTAATGACTTTTGTTCATGTCGATGGATTGATAAGGAACTAATTGATTACTTTCATATCCCATCTGTCTAATCCCTATATCAAACCTTCTGAGTCTTTTATTTGTTTATGTAGATCAATAAAAGAATATTCTCCCAAGACTAAAACTCCTAAAAATTGTACATTTGGCATATCAAACTCGATGATGATATCCACTGCATTATCCCAACTGTTTTAGCAATATTTAATTGCATCTGCAACAAGATTATGTGCATAGTTCATTTTATGTACCCAACTTTCGAGAGTGATTTGAATTTTGAGTCTTTCCTGCTCTGAAACTCGTGAAATTGTATTTGGGGCTGATTTGTATTTTTCATGCCAATTATTCACTTTCTCAAATGTATCATGAACTTGTTTAATAATATTTAAGAAATCATTCAGAGTTTTATTGTATTTCTAAATATGACTAAAATTCTGGTAGAAATCTTCATGAGATATTTTGAGTTGTTAATTTGATGTTGATGTAAGGCTTCTTTATTTATGAATTCCTATGTGAGTTGTTTACTTTGCAAATATATAATCAATGAAGATAGTTGATTAATTTTATTTTATTTTTTTGTGCAATTTCTTTTGTAGATGCTTCTTGTAATTGTTTGCTTTCTTGTTTGAGATGATTTTCAAGATCTTGGAGTTGAACTTGATGTTGCTCTAAAACAACACAAACTTGTTTTTATTCTCATCTTCAGCTAGAGACTTTTGTTGTTGCAAATTGTCCTCAAAAGACTTGATCTCTTGTTGGTGTCTAATAATATCTTTGAGGTTGTCAATCGACTACTTATTAGCATGAGCAAAAAATGCCATTGAATCTACGTTCTCATCAACAAAATCTAGCTTACCAAGTTTTAATGCATCCCATATCATGACATGTTTGGGAGGAATATCCCCTATTTGTTCCATTTTCCTTTTATGGGGTATTCCTTTAATAATAGTGTTTTTAGTAGGACTGAAAAAATATTCACCTAGAAGAGGTGTCTCCACTACTACTATCTCTAAAGAATCGAGATAAACAATCTCAAAACAAGGATTACCTAGAAATGATGCCATCGGATTTTTGGAAATAACAACAATTGTAATGGCCTCCATGTTTTCTTCTGATTGATTCTTTTGTGGCTGATTTTTCTGTGGTGTCTCCAATTCTTGTCCTTACTAATGTTGATTCCCCTGTTGTTGTTTTGGATGCTCCACATGCACGCTATTTGAAGGATGTGACTACTTTGTTTGCAACTATTGCTTGTCTTGGCCTTGTAGAGATTGGTTATTAGTTACAAATATATTTCCCAAAGACAACTTCCTGTGAATTTGAAAAGATAAAAATTCATCTCACTTAGGACCTTCTGGAATCTCTTCAATTATTTTGCATACTTTTTCACATGATTGACCCCTTTGGAACACTTTATCAAAAAGAAGATCTTCATGTCGGTAAACTTTGAAATTTCTTAAATCTTGACAATGATCATGCACAATGTTTCAATGATCATGTTTTTTTGAAAGCCATATAAGACAATTAGATTTTCTCAAGAATTATTGCTTCCACTCTAACATGTTGATAATATATATAGGGTGAAAATTCCCAATTTGATTGGAAACAAAGACCAAACCTTCTTTGAACCAATATTTAAAGCTAATTTTATACCTATCCCAACATTTTGATAGAAAATGTCTCTAAGAGATAACCTATATGGAACATACCTAGGAAGAACATGTGGAAGAACCTCACACCCATACATTCTTATATAAGAAAAAGTGTCTCCAATTTCTCAATGGCTTTAACTAGCTTTTTCAATCCTTTGGGTAGCATTATGTTTAACTTTCAAAATTATTCAAAGGAAAATAAAATAACAATAAAACATTAAATTATTTAGGAAAATAAAATAACAATAAAACATTGAATTATTCATAAGGATCAAAAATAAAATCGAAAAATGATTTGCAGAATGGTTCAAAAGAACACTAGCGTTCACAACGATCGACAACAGTGACAATGATAGTGGAAAAATGGAATTTTCCTATTATTAAAGGTTTAAATTTGTTTTAAGATTTGATTGTAAATGTTATAAATGACACTTACTTATTATCAAATCACCATTAATCTATCAGCTAGTGTTTTTATTTGAAATTTTAATAAATCTTCATTAACAAGCCATAGTATTAAATTAGCCTTACAACCTCAAGACGTGTTTCAAAACCGTACAGATTAAGCTTTAATACCATTATTAATTGCTTTAAATGTTCATGATTAAACCTTTGTTTAATCTTTAATTATCAATTTAATGATCACGAGATATCGAGACATCGACAATGTATGTGAGTTTTATTTTAGAACGTTTTATCTTTTAGTTTTTTTTTATCATTTTTTCCGTTTGATTTTGTCCGAAATTCGGTGATGAATAGTTGGATCTCTAGATTTAAGTGGCTAAATTTGTATAATCTAAATGTCCGAGAAATTTATTTATGCATTCAAAAAAAACAATTTAAACAACAAAAATAGAAATTTTATCCAAATTTAAATATTTAAATTCCAACCAACTCCTTAAAAAAAAAAAAAAAAAACCAAAAAATAAAAAGTTTAACCAACACCTTTATTTATTTTAAGATAATTCTAATATCCAATATCTATCGAGACTTCAAGTATCGACTATATTGTATATCGGACATCTGGTATAAGGTAAATCCATATCACAGCTCTTAAATAGAACATTGATTGATATCCAATACAGGATGACATATCAAAAGGTTTATCGGGTATCAGGATTTTTCGAGAAGGAAAAGCAAAAAAAACACAAGTCGATAAGTGACATTATTTGAACAAAGAAGATTTTTCATTTTATTGGATTTTTAGGGATTTCAAAATTTATAGTAACTTTTCAATTTTTATGATAAAAGAGAAATTCAAAAATGTATTTATGTATTTACAAAATTCAATACATCAATAAAAATAATTTAAAATGACAAAAGAAAATCAAATAATCAAAAGTAATTTGGTAAAAGAGAATTTTAATTTAAATAATCAATTATTTAAGTAATAATCAAAGGATCCTAGAATTTTAATTTAAAATTTAAAGGGGGCTTGTTGAGGCTCAACATGTCCAAAGCATTGGCCATTGAATACATTATAAATGACTTATGTTGTAATAAGGCCCAAAGCACAAACCGTTGAATACTTTCTAAATAACCATTTTAGAGCATCCTTTTAAAAAAAATTATGCTACTAAAGTTTGAATTTTATTGTAGTTTATTTTAAATTAATTTTATGGTGTGAATTTCATCTACATAAACTTAGTGATTGTAGCAAAGTGAGTGGATATCAATGATGAGTCACTATTAAAATATAGGGCCTCTATTGTCACCTTGTCAAGGCTATGTCTCAAGACACATTTTGTCTCGAGTGTACCCGTTTCTTACATTGGCAATTGCATCACATGGCATTTGTAAATACACCATATAAAAAGGGAAATAATATGCATTGTATTTGGATACTCTTGCATCTAATTAATTGTCATTGTGCATTGTAAGTGCATCAAATAGTTTCTTTAGTGTTTGTATTGGTGTCAAATGTGTGCTTATTAGAGGCATAGTTTTGTCATCCAAAATGTGCAAAAATCAATGTAAACATGGTGTAAATGCGATGAAAAAACCCATAGTTTTTGAAAACTACAACAACTTAAAATTGATTTTTGCATTGCATTATTTCTACATTTAAAAAATAAAGTGAGAAAATGGGTTCACTTTCGTATTATGAATTTTCTTTGATGGAAAAATCTCATTAGTTCTCAGAGAGGTCCATGGAGCATTCAACAAATGTATTAAAGAAAGATTTGAGGGCCCTTCACCAAATATGTTGGATTCCCACCATAGGGAAGGTAATATTTTTTCACATTTGTCTCTATTTAAAAAAAAATGTAGATTGCATTTGAAATTTGGGAGTGATGTGAGGGTTTATCTTTGGGATAAGGAATGTCAGATATATATTTACCATAGGGTTTCAAAAACTAGATCATAATTTACAAATCAAAACAAGGGTTCCGGTCTTATAATATACCTCTTCCTATTCCTCCTTTTACTCTCCCTCTCCTCCTTCCTCTTTATTATTCTCATTATCTTCCTCTATCTTCCCATTCTTATTATCCCTCTCTCTCATTCATCTTCTTCTTCTTCATCATCCTCTTTCCCTTTTCCTTTCTCTTTAATTAAAATGTTTAATGAAAAAAAATTGAAATTTTATAAAAAGGCTTATATCACAAGGGAGAATGCTAATATACGCGAATCACAGTATTCAGAGTAGATTGAATTTTATGAATTTCAATCAAAGTTGTTATACACATTTCATGGGTACCATTTATATTGCATGTTTCAATGAAGTTTAGAGTGTACATTATAGTATTAATTGGATTAAATATACTACACTTTTCATTGTATTTGTTCATTCTATGATGTGCATATTAATCTTTTAGAGCATGGCATAGAGATGAAGATGAGACGAGGTGAAGAACTTTCTTAGGGGATGGCATACCACATGAATCAACTATCAAATATATACAAGATAATTTGAGAGGAGAGCTTCTAAAGTATAGAGATTGCCTAATTTTTTTGTTGAAATATATTTGATATAATTAATACAATAATAACATGAATCATTGAATAACCATCACAAATATGAATCTAAAAAGGATTTTAACATGGCACTATAACCATACACATGGCATTGAATGTGATGCTATTAGCATAGCTACAATGTCAATATGATGCTAATGTAACACATTTATTGTGTGCACTTATATGTAGACATAAAATGGGATACAACATGCATTATTGTGACTTGTATACGACTCTATATAAAAATATGCAATGCAAAATGTTACACTAATGAGACAAATATTGATACATGCTTTGAAAATAGAGATACAAAATCTAACACAAATAAGAAATGCATGGGACACAAATACAAAAAGATAGCATGCAAATATGAAAAAAATATGATAATATGGAGGTGGGGCTCTGCGGCGAGGGTCAACCCTAGTCGTAGAGCCACGAATTTTTCCCTCGCCGAGTCTGCTGCAATCTCCACAGATTTCCCCCGTCGAGTGTCATGCAGGCACCAAGGATTTCCCCTGTCATGTTTGTTGCAAGCACTGGTGTTGCCTCGTCTCTCTTGTGATCGGGATTGTGCTGGCTCCATTAGATATGGAGCTCGTGCCTAAAAGGAGATTGGTCTTGCTGTGTTCGCTATGGTTTTTTTTGGTGGTTGCGTATTCTCTGGTTTGGATCAGAATCTCATGTATCAGATCAACTTTCGTGGATGCCTGGATCTGGGTTTAGGACTTGGAGATTGGATCTTCCGCTTTTCGGTTTGTAATTCTCTGGTTTCGTTGGTTTGGTATGCTCATATCCAACTCTTTTTGGTGGTAATTGATGGCTTTCTTCCTCCTATCTCGTGGGGGTTTGGCCAGAGCTTTGAGGTCCTATATTTGGGCATACGATGTTTGGTACTTTGAAGTCCTTGGGCAGGGCGTGCAGCTTTTGGTCATCTCTTTTAGTGGTATTTTATTGGTCGTGGCCTTCATTGAAGTTGTTGCTATCTGGTTTTGTTGATGTGAGTTGTTCTCATACCACTCTGACCTAGTCCATATGGCCACCAGGGTTTGTTGAGATTGCATTTATGGGTTTATTTCCATGGAGGAACATCTAGTATATGGTTTTTATCCGGCCTATTTAGGTTTTTTCCCCAGTTTTTTGTTGATTGTATTTTCCTTGTGGGTTACCAGGTAGCTTTTGTGCTTCTTTGGGGTTTTTCTTTTATGATTTCTCTACCCATTATTAGGTCGTGCTTAAGGAACCTACATAATGTAATTTGGTTCTCTTTGGATGAATATAATTACACTTTTTTCCGTGGAAAAAAAATATGACACAAAAACAATGTAAATATGACACAAGGATGAAGCTATAGAAACAAATTCAACATAAAATATGTTTATAATGATACACATATTCACTTATACATCAACATGAGTGGTACAAAATTGATGCAGTGTGATGCTAATGTGACACAAATGATAGCTTCCCAAATCGTTTCATGAAAATTGAAAAAACAAAACTTAGATGATGAAAATTTCAATGCAAGGGCCTTGCATTGTAGTAGAAAATGATTCTAGTGTGGAGGGGAATCTTAGCAAGGAGAAGTGAATAATGGAATCAAATTGTCAAGATGGGATTTGTAAGAGGATTTTAAGAATGAAATTGCATAAGAGGACTGTGTGGTCAATGGATTACTATGTAGATAGCTATACTTGGTCAATGTACAACCATAGCTAGCTGTAATTCACTAGATTCTGGTATAGTGTATATCTTTGTTATTATCCTACAAAGGAGGATATTTATTTTATCATCGAGTTATCTAGGAGGGGGGAGGTTTTCCCCCAGTTCCCTTCTCTACCACCTGGCATTGTAGGAGAGAGCCAAATGACATTTGTGCAAAGATATCTTAGTGCAACCATTGTTTCTGCTACGGACTTCCAAGTTGTTGGTGCTTAATTGTGGATAGATGCATTTGGTGAAGAGGAAATTAGGTGTCTATCCCTTATTATCACAATATTGGCACACTTCACCTCTGATGGGTAGTGCATTAGTTGTTCATTGATGTACTATGTAGATAGTTATACCAAGTCAATGTATAGGGTGATCATAGAAGGAGGGTGAGCATCGGTGCTTGGGTGAGAGGTTGGAAGCACATAAGGAAATGTAATAATGAAATTCAGTTTGATTTTTATTTTTATTTTACCCTATTGTGGTGCACCCAACATCAAGATGCATCGATGCGTTCTTCAGTACTTGAATGCATCAGTATGATTTTTTATTTTACCCTATAGTGGTGGACCATATAACGAGATGCACTAGTGCGTTAGAGTATGAGTAACACACTAGTTGTATTTTTGGGTTTATATTAAAAAATCAAGGCTATAATATTATTAAGAACACCATTATTTTTTTCCGGTGCACTACAATTGTAGATGCACTGAGGCGGTAGGGTTTTTTAAGAACACCATGGAAGGTTTATCTTTTTTATTTTTTATTTTTTTATTCAATAACCAATTATTGTCACCCGATCCGCTACATCCTTTATACACACACCGATGTGCTTACGTTATCATGGAGTACCACTATGCATTTTATTTTATTTTTAAATAAAAATGATGTTTTAACATTTTATATTAATAATGGTTATCGGTGCACTTTATTTGTTAAGCACCTAGGCTTTCTGTTTGTATGCGTGCAATGTGTTGTAACGATTGAGCAACATCGGTTTTAAATCCTTTGCATAAAGCTTTATTTTCCTCCTTCCACTATAAACAGATAAGGGATAAATTTTTCGAGGAGGTTTTGTAAAAACCTCCAATACAAGGCGTTCTCCTTGTAATGGGTAATTGTACTTCAATTGACAGTTCATGATAGTAATCTGAGTACACGCTTTATAAAAGAATTTCTAAATAAAGTAATGCTCTTTCATATTTTTGCAATATTAAAAATAGCCACCACTAAATAAAAAAGTTATAGTTTGAATAAAAACTAATAAATATTCAAATGTAACCTTCAATTAATTTTCATAAAAACATAGAGACTTCTTTGGAAGGAATTTCAAATTGTAAAAACGCACACAAAAATGTTTGTGGCACAATGACCATTTTGGTGAACACCTGGATACTAGGGTATTTTTTCTATGTATCGAATCATAATATTATCAAGAATTGCATTTTGGATTTGTATCTCAAGGGTATCACAAAGCAATCTCAACCATGGGAGTTAGTTCCCTTTAAACTCTCAATTAGTATGGTATGCTAGTTATGCCCTTTACACTCTCAATTAGTAAGGTATGTTAATTGTGCCCTTTAAACTCTCAATTAGTATGGTATGTTAGCTGTAAATCCCGTTAGGAAAGAATAAATTGTAAAAGATGTTAATGTTTTTTACCAATTTGCAAGAATTCTATCAAAACACTAGAAGATCCTAAAGAGAGTCTACTTGCTTTATGCCCCCTAGGAATATGTAAATATAACTTGATTACATCCATGGTTGATTAAATTAGGCTAAGAGGTCTATTACTTGGAGCATTTTGAGATCCATAGAAATAAGAGCTTAAGAGAAATTGTTGATAAAGACCAATAAGTCTATTAATATTATTAAAGATATTGATCATTAACTATGTTTCTCAAAATATGTAAAACTATCCGCTAGATTGGATGTTAAAGCATAGTCCCTAATACATAGATATGTTGATAACGGAAATTTTGTTGTGGTCTCCATATCTCGCTTAAGAATTCCACTTAGGCATAAAAAAATGTTGGTCTAAGTATTCAATAATGCAAGGGACACATTTCATGGATCTTAGGCTTGGGATGAGGAATAGGAAAGGAAAGATTTAAACACATTCTCAAAATGTTTGATAAGGAAAAATATTATGAGAAAGATGCTTCCATTGCTAGAAAGATCAAGAAAAAAAGTGAAAATATGAGATAGAAAAAGATGCATACAATCAATAAAATAGAAATGATCACTTTCGGGAATAGAGAAGTGAGGATTTGATGATGTATAAAATTGAATGAACAAATTGCAATTATCATAGCTATATAATATTATACCTTAGTATAATACTCTAGGAGATTATTTTATATTGAAAAAATCTTATATATGGATATGTAGGCGAATATTGAATGAAAAATACAATTTACTATTAAAATTTATAAACTTTGGTGAATATTATCAATATAAGCATATTTTATGTTAAAAATAGTTGAAAAGGTGTCAAAAAATAGTAATTTGTGAAAATACACCCCTTGACAAGATCCCTTTTGTGCAGGTTCATATCTAAACTTAATCAAGAACATATATATTAGAATTTTCACTTAACTTGATATTAATATTTTTTATTCGAAAGAGAAGCATTACTAACAAACTTCTATATGAAATAAAGCAAAGCTACTCATTTGTGATGTAGTGTGGTTAAGTATGGACAATAAATGATATGCCAATCATCGGATTGGATCATTGAAGATGGAAAATGCTCATAAGACATGAATCAAGTGGAAAATTGAAAAGACAAGGTGTCTAAGATTTCATTAATTGACGCTCTCCATATGGTGGTAGTGGAATGTGCGATTGAGCTATATGTAATGGATTTAATGTTGTGAAAAGAGTACATCCTATCAAATGAGAACTAATGAGAATTGAGAAGCTTTTAGTCTTTAAATGTCAAAGGTAAGTAGTAGGGTTGAATCACGACTCCTAATAATAATTTACATCCATTCTAATTTAAAAATGAAGATATAATACACTTGAACATCCATAACTTGAAAGTGGTTGTATTAATGGGTTGTTGAAAGTATGATTTTTTTTTTTAATTATAATATATGTTTTCTTTTAAAATGATTTTTAAAATTCACATTTTATTCATATTACACCTTTAAGATGATTTGGGACATGGGTAAATCACTGTAAAAATCAAATTTGAAACCTCATTTTTACATTTTCTTCCACTTACACGGCACTTTCCAATCCATTTACACCCATGAAAACAATACAAATTTTAATTTTACCATCAACTAATATTTAAATTATTTTATTTTTCCTAAATATAAAATTTAAATTTATTTTTATTTTTAAAATTAAAACTACTATAATTAAATAACAATTCCACCTTAAATATGTTAATGTTTTAACACCTCTCACACGTTTGATGTGATATATGCATTGTTAATAGTCTACTTAAAAAATCTTCCTCCAAAAATACCCTCCCTCCCATTTACATATAGAAAAAAAATACCCTCCCATTTACATACATTAGAAAAAAAATACCGCATGCCAAACATTTCACAATGTAATGTAAAAAAGATTGCGTTAATTTGAATGCATGTTGCAATTATTGCATTTTAAATGACAAGGAAACGTTATGGTTGGCCTCTCAAAACTTATTCGTTGCGTAATTTGTGCCTTGACAAAAGTAGTTGGATTGTCAAAATCACTTTGAGTGTTTATCAAAATGTTGATCATGGTCAGAATTTTTTTGAGTTGTTATTTGTCAAATTCATAAAATGATGATTACATTATTTTATTTATAAAAAAATTAAATTTATTATTTTTATTTTCAAAATTAAAATAATTATAATTAAATAATTATTTATTTTAAATGTTTAAATAATTATTTATTTTAAGACTTTTCACATCTTTGATGTGATATATCTATTGTTAATAGTTTATTTAAAAAAAAAAATTCTTCCAAAATTATCTTGTTATGTATTATATTCGTTGTTAACTATTTATTAGTTTGTTTTTAACTACAAATATCACATGTGATTGGGTGATCAATTCAATGTCTTATCAGGCAGTTCTAACAGAATGTGATTTTTTCAATCTTAGGTTATACTTAGGTTTTGAGTTTTAATCACCGAACATGCACACATTGCATAATGCAATTTTCCCTCAAACTTATATAACTTAATTTTGGTGTTTTAATCTTTGATTAATTTTTTGTCTCAACTCTTTGTAAATTCATAATTATCATGGTTTGAAAATTTATCACGGAAAAATCATTAATCACTTCCTTTATTATTAATTTATTTATTTATTAGTAATTCCAATAATCAATAATTTTTCCTTTTCCTTCCATATATTTTAGTTCATCAAAATTGATTTTAGAAAATATCTATGGACATAACTTCAGTTTGAATGAAATAAGTGATTATGTTAAAGATAATATGATAAATAGATTTTATAAAAAGAATGACATCATTATTGTTAATGGATAGAGATAGTTATTAAAATAATTGAACTCTAAAATAATTGTTAATGGGTAGAGATAGTTATAAAAATAATTGAACTGTAAAATAAATTGTCCAAAGTATTTTGATAAAAGTAAATGATTCGTACGAGCCAAGAATAATTGAACTGACAAAAAAGACTACCTAGTCAGAAGTAGAGTTCATCCGTTTGAGCCCAACTGATATTGGGATTATTAGTCGCAATATCAATTGTTTTTTTTATGACAAACAGACTTAAAATGGGAATATTTTTTTAAACCAACCGACTTTCAAGGTGGAATTCCACCATTGTAATATAAAAAACATAAAAATCTAGTGATATATGCTATTACTCCAACCCAAAAATTCGTAGCGTATCTGACACTCAAATTCCAACCCAGCTTACCTACTTTTTGCACCAGTGGAGTTAGTTCCAAGTGGGCCACAACATATTTGGCCAATTAAAGCCACCGGCCCTTCAGTTAATCGGTGAGCTGTCCTACACAATTTGACGTGTGGGTAGAAAAAGATTAGGTGATCCAACTCAATGTGGACCATTCATTTTTCCACCGATGACAAAGGCATTATGAGATCTGTATCTATTTATAGACACACAGACATATAGAACGCATGGCTTAAGGAAGTTTTTCTGATGCTCCTTGCGTGGTTTGTGGTCATAGCCTCCGCCATGGCTGCGACCACTGTAACTGCTGCAATTATTAGTCGCTCTGAGAAGCCATATTCAGATCATTAAGAAGATCGTTTATTTGGTCATCTGTATGATCCCTTGGATGGAAGTTTTCCTGTCTGGATTTCGTTTGAATGAACGCACGCTGGAGGAAGTTCGTAAATTTACGTCAGCCATGGACGCGGGTGGGCTAAAGAAAATCAGAGACTTGGGGGCTCTTTTGTCCTTCAAGAATTTAACTGGATTCAAGTCCATATTTACTGCTGAGAACTCACAGAACGTATGTCTGTGGAACGGCGTTTGGTGTACACAACACACCAGAACTGGTTGCCATACCCTTTCCCCGTTTAGGATTGGAAGGTACCCTTTCCCCATCTCTTGAAAACCTCTAGGTATTGTGCAGTTTGAATCTTTCTTATAATTTTTTTTTGACAATGAAATAATTCCATCAGAGTTTGTGTAGCTTAAAGCGCTCATGGGAATACATGACCTCAGTTTTAGTTCGCTGTGGGGTTTTATTTCAAAAGCACTGTCTAATTCTGCTCACCTTCAATGGATGAATCTTTCATATATAAAAGTTTGAGAGGGTCCATATTTTGAATGGTTAGTGGAGGTATTCCAACTTGTTTGAGTTTGCTGAACCCATCTCGATTCTCTGTCATCTTTTTGAGTTGGATCCAGTTAGATCGAACTCATCTTTAACCCTAGATCTGTAATTTTGGGATAGTGTTTGTGGATTCTTTCAAATGGAAACCACGATTACATAGATACCGCTGTGTAAATAACAGATCTGATGTTATACGGGCACATAGCTTCAAGGACAGCACGGGTAAAGCCCTTGCTAATTTGAGTCAGTTGGCCTTCCTAAACCTGTGTAGAAGTAGCCTCACTGGCAAGATATATGAAGCCATGATGGGCTTACCTTAAAGCTGAAGCCATTAACGATTTGAGCAGTCTTGAACCAAGATTTTCAGCCGATGCCATCTTTATCTTGATACTTACAATATCACAGGGACAATTCCCAAAGCCATAACAATATTTCTGGGAATATTGCTGAAAATAGTAGTGCTTTACTACTTTATTTTCACTTCAGCTATTAGGTCTAGCAAAAAGCAGTAAGGAGGGAGTCATTCCTGGAAACAGGCTGAATGGTTAATAGTGATTCTCAATATCTATGCAACTTGCAGTTTATGAGTGAGCAACTTGTTGTGAGGCATAATACCGTCAACTTTAGATAGATGCACTTACAAAGAGTCAAGTTGTCCCAGATCTTAGCGGAAGCTTCTATGGCAGTTCTCTGTGCTCACTTTAATCACTTCTTTGCCAATATTTTGAGATCTTTGGCTGTTTGTATCGAAGCTTCAGTTGATACTCCATTGCAATCTGGAGACAGCCTCTCCTGCATCTATGACAGTTTTCTTTGCTCATTGTTCCTCGGCCAACTGTATCCATTGTGCAGCTCAATGGAAATCTGGACACAGCCTTTCCAGCTTCTATAGTAGTCTTTGTCTTTGTCATTGTAATCACTTCTTGGCCACTATGGCCACTATAGAATTTCCTGGTACCTACATTTTTTCAATGACCTTAGATTTTTAAGTTGTGTTGGGTTTGGTTTTCCTCAATTGAACACATGGTTACTGTATTCCACAATTGATCACAGATCTTATTAAGCTGCTTGCTATTATAATGATCGTGCAGTTGTTGTTCTGGAGGGATCTTTGAAGCTTGTTTGTTATAGTGTTGGTTTAATCCAACAATGAATTCACCATGACAAGTTCAGAGATTTTGCAATCATGAATATTTGGAACATCTAGTGGAAAGAGCAGAGTATACTTGTTTAAAAGTAGCATGGCAAGCCTTAAGAGCTTGCCATTGTTGAATTTGTATAGAAACCAGTGGGGAGGGAAAAACCATTTTCCTCTTACTCAACGATGAGTCTGGAGTAGTTTTCCAAGTATCTGAACATTTTATCTAACAGCCTGTGCAGACAAATCCAAACAGGTACACAGATTCAAATCTTGGAGTGAGATTTTGTTTCAAAGAAAAAATGCATAAAGATCAAACCAGCTATAGGCCTGCAGTGCAGTGATACCTCTCCACAACCAAATTATGTCTGTATGGTCCCTCTTAACAAGTTGTCATAGGGAATTTGGATCCATTTAAGGTGTGTGCAATTAGACAAAGCTTTTTTGGAATAGAACCCCATTGCTAAATAAAGGTGAGGTCAAACAATATCCCAGTAGTACTTTAAGCTGTCCAAACTCGGATGAAATTCTTTCTGTCAAATACTATATGAAAGATTCAAAGTGTGCAATAATGAGAGGTTACCAATAGATGGTGAAAGGGTACCTTCCAACCCTATAATTGAGAAAGATTGTGGCAACCACTCTTCTAGTGTGTTGTCTGCACGAAATACCACTCCACGAGCATACGTCCTTTGAGTTCTCTGCAGCCCAACTGGACAGCGTTCCAGTTGTATGATGGGAATTGATCAGCTTCCAAATATGTTTCACCAGATGATTAAAAGTTGCAGCAGTTACAGGGGGATTGCATGAACACAAGTATCTTGATAACAGCAGCGTTATTCATTCCTGCGATGTGGAGAGTTGGGATTGCATTCTATTGTAAATTGGTTGTTAATTGCATCTTCTTTGCATTGTAGATTTCATTGCTAATGAAGAATACTCTGCCTTTACCATAAAAAAAATTAAAAAAATATTTATACTTTATTTATTTCCTTAATTTTATTATTTTTCAGCATTTTAT
>JZKD02S0609516.1:229208-240813 GCA_000966675.3 Picea glauca | reverse complement strand
ATTTTCATTTTGAATCATCTTGTACTTGAACATTTAAGTGGGGTAAAAGAAGGTTGCCCCCTCAAAGAGGCTTATTATCTGAAATTATCTCTTTTTCAAGGCATTGAGTACTTTTACTGAGGTTTTTCTATGCTATATTGATGTTTGGTTCTTAACAGAAACTTAAACAAACAGTGAATCAAAAGGATGTTGTCCCAGAGAAACATGTCTGTTCATTTCAGGCACTTGAATTGAAAAGATGAACTCTAAGAAGCTTGATTCCTGTAGCAATTAAAACAATTGATTCCAACCATTCTCGAAACAAAGGTCAACTTCAACCTCATGTAATTCAATCAAACCAGTACAAGGAAAGTTCAGTATAACTGAAAGACTTTATTACAACACATGAAGATGAAATATAAAGTCTCCTAGTCCTTTGCGATACTAGGTCCACTACAATCGTAAACTCAAAATATCAATCCCACACTTCAAATTATGAAATAACTACCTTCAACATCTGAGGATGAAATGTCTATTCGATCTAACACTTGCTTATTCACACCAATCCAAAATGATTAATTCAATGCTCAATCTTGAAAATGAAATAAATACCAATCATACACACACTGTTGTAAACTATCCACACAAACACACATAACGTATACAAGGAGGTTTACCTTAGTTGGGGCGGTGGGCCCTTGACGAACCAACAAGGAACCTCTTAAGGAAATAACAGACTAAAACATTTCACTTACATCCAAAAATTGACATAAAAGACCTTTTGTATTAATTCAGCTGGTAAATTGGATCAACAGTGTTTTACTTCATACATGACAATTATAAGTATTCTCTCGTTCTTCCATATATTGCTTACATTCACTATTATATATCATCTATACAACATTCCTTATATAAGGTAAGCTGATACTATCAATATCTATGGATAAACATTAAACAGTTTGAGAAATTTCACATTTAAGATTTACATCGAATTTTTAGGAATCGATTCCATCCTCATGACACAAAGTGCATGAGCGATGGAGTCTCTTGCAAATGGAAAACTGACTCAGGCACTTCTATCCAACTGTCTTCTCGAAATCTTCACCATTATTCAAGTCCAACTGGCGCATTCTGGAAACAGAGGTTCTGGTACCGGATTGCAAACAATCGCGAGTCTAGTACCGGAATAGAACAAAGCAGGTAGTACCGGAATAGCACACATCTTGGTACTGGTACCGGATTAAAACTATCTTGGGTACCAGAATGGATTTGGTACTGGATTACATGGTGTCTGGTAGTACCGAATAGACTGCTCATAAATAAAATCATTAGGACTATACAAAATAAAACACTTTCAATCGAATTAATTTAAGAAAGTTAAACGAACATGCTTTAAATCATCAATTACCTCTTGTGGACATGACATAGCTATTAGGCATGTGTTTTGGGAGGGAGTAGTCCAGTATAGGTTTATAACAGAGGCAAAAAGGCTTAGATATAGGGTAAAATAGGGTATTATCTTATGTCAAAATAGAGACTCAACATCTCCCCCATGCTGAAGGTGTTGCATGTCCTCATGCAACGTTATCAAAAATTGATACCCAAAAACTTTCTGCACAATTGGACCCTCCTCGGTCATTCCTCAGATTGTAATATGTTAACACCAAAAGCTTCACTCTTCAATTCCTTCTTGATCACCCTAGTGTAATGGATCAATCACAAGACCTTGTTAATTTTGGTAGAGACCTCTGCATGCTGCTCTTTCAATTCCGCATTCTTTGCCTTGATATGCCTGTCCAATATTTTGTATTCTTCAATTTCTTGCTTCAATCTCTCAATTTCTCATAATAATGTTTGTTCATTCAGGGACTTGTCTGGGCTTGGTGTGAGTACTTTCTTGGTCACCATCTCTTGAGCCTCTTTTTCTTTCCTCGGACTCCTCAGATCCTTCATTATCATCTTTTGTCTGCTTAGGGACTTGCCTGGACTTGGTGTGAGTGCTTCCTGAGTTACCACCTCTTTTCCTTTCCTCAAATCCATCAAAGTCTTTGTTACTAACCCTTTTGTCTCACTTATTGTTACCAGTCGTTCTATTTCACTTGTGGCAGCTCCACAACCACTCTCTTTTTCTGGATAACTTGCAATATCCGTAGATTCTCTTTGAGGAGAAGGTATGTTTGGAGTTGTCCCCTGTTTGGCCATACTTTTGGTGGTCCTGCGTATGGGTGGCGGGGCTTTCTTGGACTTGCTGAAGGGGTAGGAGTTTCTTCAAACAATTTCCTTTTCTTATATTTACTGATAGGGGTAGGCCTGGAAACCTATTTCTCCTGTGTTGACTTGACTTTTATCTTACGGGCTTGAGTTATAAATTCTGGGGTTTGCTTCTTCTGGCAAGCTCATATTCCTATCCTGGAATATTGAGGTGTGGGCTCTGGAACTTGTGCCTCCTTTCCTTCTAGTTTCTTTCTATTTTTACTTGTCACCTTAGTGGTCTCCTTGAGTTCACCAACTGAGTGTTGGGAAGGCCGAGTAACTTTAGAAATACTTTTCAATTCTTTATAGGATTTCAGAAGGGGTTTTACAATTGTCTCTAGTAAAATCTCTTGTTGATCCGTCTCCTCCTTCTTTTGTTTCTTATTCTGTGACCGCTGGTTTTTAGGGTGCAGGACCAAGCTAGACGTTTTAGCTAGTGTAGACTTTTTCTTGCTTTGTAAATGGAATTCAGGGGTCTTCTCTATTTGACTGGATGGTTCTGATGACATTTCCACAATTTTTTGAGGAACACTATCCGATTGACCAATTGGTTCTGAGCCCTCTTTTCATATTTTACCCCTTTGAACCGAAGTAGGACTTACTCTCTGGAATTGAGTGGCTGTCTTCTTTCTTGATAGAACAGGTTCCCCTACGAAAGAATTTTCTATCACCGATTTCTCAAAAGGCTAAGATGAGTTGGGCATAACAGTGTCTTCTTTATCTCTTGATGTCATAATTTTGGCTTTGTTTTCTCTTCTGCTTGAGCCTTCACTATGTGTCCCTGCCTCCTGTGTCTCGACCGACTTGGATTTTTCTTGAGTAAAACTCTGTTGGAGTAACTGCTTCCAACTACCCCCTTGTGTTTTAAAGCATGAACAACCAGAAGTTTGATTAAACCATGATGATGAAGGCTAGTCTCAGGTTTATTGGAAACTGACCTCACCCATCTTTCCATTTTCTTTAAACTCATCCATAAAAAGTGGGGAAAATTAATCTGTGGTCCTCCTCAAAATGTGATAAAAGCTTTAAATGATAAATGAAGGTCACAACATGCCTTCCCTCACAGGTGAGGAATTTATACAGACTCATAAGCATCATCCAATATTCTTCTTTGATGAAGCTTTAAGGGACACCCTTGGTCCAATCGGGGTTGTGATGTTCTGGCGTGAGGAATTGTTGACAGAGATTTTTGTCAAAGATCACTCTCTTGAAGCATTTTTCTCCAATCATCGAGAGACCCTTAGCTTCTACTATAGTGGCCTCTGTAATTGTTAACTTCACATCCCCAAGCTGCACATTTTCTCCATCATATGTTTGCACAAAGACGAGAGAAATTCCCTCATGATGGCCTTTAAATTTCTCCAAGAATGGCACCCACCCTGCCTGTTCATATTTTTTCTTACAAGCCTAATATTCTGTTGTTTCTTTGTATATTTGAAATATGGGCTCATGCCTGTTTACCCCCATGCTAGCTTAAACAATTCTCTCGGGTGGATAAATCACAGATAGAGGGTCGAGGATTGAGTACCAGATGAGGGAGAAACATACAAGGGATACGAAGGCATAGGGTGTTTGTAGACGATGTGACAACAATGGTAAATAATGCTCATCTGGATGGCAGAGTCATCCAGAGGAGAATTTATGAATGGAAGTGTAGATTACAATGGTCACGTCGATACTCATGATGATATGGCAAGGTAGGTCGGATCTACTAACAGTTTCTAGATTCGTGGGAAGCTTGGTGTCGGACGATATTCACAGAAGGATGTGGTCATTATGATCGCGACTCGTGTATATGAAATCAGTTGGGATCATTACTCGATATGCTATGATTCGTGGTTCGTGTCGTCTCATATAGTATGGCAACAAATCATGGGGTTTATTTATTGGATAGATAGAGGGAGTATGAGTTTGATTCGATAAAAGACTTCGTGATTTTGCACTCTTGATATTTCGTAGGACACTTCCTCCTCATGAAGGTGAGGTCCTATATTTCTACAGAGATTCGTGACAAAACAAGGGTACATCGTGATCCAAGAGAAATCAGATGTTCTAAATTCATATTTAGTCTAATTTATTTAAATAATATGAAAAAAAAGTGTCAAATATGTATGTCCTCATACTAATAATTGGACAAGGACTTGGAAACATGATGAAAGTTACCCGTCATATTCTTACCAGTACCGGATCATCTAAGTACTAGATCGCCTGGATTTCGAGTTGAAATTGGTATGGGATCATCTGAGTACCAGATTACCTGAGTGTCGGATCACCTGTGTGTAAAATTGGTAATTAGCAACAAAATAGCATAGGGTCCCTTCTTTTATACTGGATAGGATCTGATACCAGATAGGCACAACGAGATGATTTGGTACAGGGGTGACCCTTCGTACATCGAGGTGATCATTGATGCGAGATAAGCACAAAAATGAACATTTTCTAGAGCTTAAAAATCTTGACATTAATTCTGGTGACAATGATTTATAGGAATAGCTGGTGTCTTGTGGTCAAATTCGTCTAAAAAACCATGTAGTTGCCCAAGTTTATAGAGGAATAATGCATGAAATATTTGTAACAGGAGGGTACTCAGTAATGACTAGTAACTGAGATGACAAAACTCCTTTTCTTTTGGAACCAAGGTGACCACACTTTTGTTGGCATTTCCTCTTTTAGTACAATACAATAATAATCCTAACTACTAATTTTCTGTGGATTTTTATCGAGCCCAGATTAGTTAATGCTCGTCGGTATTTTCAATTTTATAGAGTTTAAAAAACTTAAAGGAAACTCTCTATACTGTCTTGTGGATTTTTATCGAGCTTGGGCTAGTTCCTACTCGTTAGTATTTTCAATTTTAAAGAGTCTGAAAAACTTAAATAAGACTCTCTATACTGTCCCGTGGATTTTTATCGAGCCCGGGCTAGTTCCCGATCACTGGTATTTTCAATTTTAAAGAGTCTGAAAAACTAAAAGAAGACTCTCTCTGGTAGTTGTCCTCTTTATTTGTTTATCTACATGGGAACACCACCAGTTTTGCTTTTTCCTTTGTTAGTTAAAAATAAAGAAAAACTTCATCTCATGACACACATATGTACAGAAAATGAATTTATATAATTTGAACTTACTATGGTAGGTCACCAAGAGGGGGAACCCTCTTGCCTACCAGTTGCATCTCGAAAGTCTGAAGAACATTCTTGACAAAATCATCCTTTGACAGAGGTTTGTGATAAACCTTCAGTCGATTTCCATTTACAACAAGGGAAATCTAATTTTCATCAATAGTCTTTATCCTTATTGCACCATTGTCATAGACTGTATCAATCTCATAGGGTCCCATCCATCTGGTAGACAGTTTGCCTTTAAAATTTTTGAATCTTCTATCATATAGGAGGGCCCAATCACCTGGCTGGAAGGACTTCTTTTTAATGTACTTGTCCTGCCATTTGGTCCTTTTCTCCTGTATCAGGGTGGTTCTTTGTAGAGCATCCTGTCTTATCTCATCAAGCTTGTTTAATTGAAATAGCCTCTATTTTTTAGATTCATTCAGGTCCATTCCTAATTGCATGGAATTTTTGAAGGTCTTTACCTGAAACTCTATGGGCAGTAGTACCTGCTTCCCATACACCAACTCATAAGGTGTATGGCCTGTTGTATTTCTCCAGGCTATCCTGTAGGCCCACAAGGCCTTAGGCAACCTATCATCGTAGTCTTTGTGATGCAGTTAAACAGTCTTAGTGAGGATGGCCTCTATCACTTTGTTGGTTGATTCCACTTGGCCATTGGTTTGGGGGTGATAGGGTGAAGACTTTTTTGTGTCTGATCTTGTATTGTTCGGTAGGATCCTTGACCAAATTTGAGGTGAATTGTGTCCCTTGGTCAGTGATTATTTCCCAAGGTACCCTGAAACGAATGAAAAATTCCTCAAAGAGAAGTCTACAACATATTGTTCATTAGTTGAATACAGGGCCTTGGCTTCTACCCATTTTGTTACATAGCCTGTGCAAACTAATATGTAATTTTTTCTGCAAGACATGGGATTGATAGGTCCTACAAAATCTAAGGCCCATTTTTCAAAGGGTTCGATTACTACTTGGGCTTGGAGTGGCATTTCATCGACTGATGTAGGTTTTCCCATTCTTTGCCAATCATCGCAGCTGGCCACGTATTTCTTTGCATCTTTAAAAATGGTCGGCCAATAATAGCTAGATTGCAGGATTTTGTAAGCTGTCCTTTTTTTAGTGAAGTGGCATCCACATGGGCCATCATGGCAGGCTTTGAAGATATCCTACATTTCATCTTCCCGAAAACATCTTCTGATTACCAAATCAGGTCCCGTTCGGTATAGGGTATTCTCATGCCACATATAATTGGCACTTAGCTGAATGATTATTTGTTTTTCTCTGGATGTCATATCTTGAGGTAGATTTCCAGTTACCAAATAGTTTGCTACGTCTGCATACCAAGGGGTGAAAGTAGAAATGGAAAATAAATTCTCATTCGGAAAATCATCATCTACTGGAGTACTGTCACCTATATGGATAAGACTAGAGAGGAAATCAACAACCAAGTTATCTCTTCCAGGCCTATCTATGATAGTGATATTAAATTCTTGTAGTAACAACAACCATCTAGTTACTCTAGCATTTGTAACAGGTTTATTCATTAGAAATCTGATAGTTGAGTGGTCAGTGTGCAAAAAAAATTCGTATCCTATTATACAGTGTCTAAACTTGTTGATGGCATGTACTACTAATAAAAATTCTTTCTCTATGAAAATATAGTTTGCTTCAGGAGGTGAGAGGTTCTTACTAACAAAGTATATAGCATAAGAAATATGCCCTTTCCTTTTTCCTAATACATCTCCCAAAGTGGTATCTGAGGCATCTGTACAGATATGGAAAGGAAGAGACCAGTTTGGACCCCTCAAAGCAGGAGCACTTGAAAGTTTTGTTTTTAAGATTTCAAAGGATATTTGGCATTGCTCATCCAAACATAATTCAACATCTTTCGTTAGTAGTTTGAAAAGGGGGGCAGTTGGGTTTGTAAAATTTTGAATAAACCTCCTATAGTAGCCGACATGCCCTAAGAAACTTCTGATTTCCTTTTGTGAACTAGGGATCTTAATTTGGGAAATAATGTCGATTTTGGTAGGGTCCACTCTTATTCCGGTACCGAAGATGTGATGACCTAGAATGATTCCTTCAGTAAGCAACATTCTCTATTTTTCGTGACTGAGTGAGAGGTTGATCTCTTTACATCTAACCAGTACCTTCTTCAAATTATCCAATGCCTATTGGAAATCATCCCCATATACCGTGAAGTCATCCATGTAGGCTTCCACACAATCATTGGTCAGATAGGAGAAAATAGCCAAGACATCCCTTTGAAAGGTAGGAAGGGCATTACATAACCCAAAGGGGAGAACCCTATAGGCATAGGTTCCCCAAGGATAGGTGAATGTGGTGTTATCTTGGTCTTCTAGTGAAATTTGTATTTGGTTGTAACCACTAAACCCGTCCAAGAAAGAAAAGTACCTCTTCCCAGATAAAGTATCCAAGACCTGGTCTATGAAGGGTAAAGGGAAGTAGTCCCTATAGGTGGCCTTGTTTAGTTCTCAAAAGTCCACACAAATCCTCCATTTCCCATTTTTCTTTGGTACAATAACTAATGGGGAGACCCATTTGCTATCTGATATAGGGTAAATGAAATTGGCTTGTAGGAGTTTTTGGAGTTCTCCCTTTACTATATCTTTCAAGGATGGGTTCATTCTTCTCTGGGGCTTTCAGATATGTCTGATCTGATCGTTAGTGTAAATATGATGCATACATGTATCTGGGTGGATCCCTTTCATGTCAAAGTAATCCCATGCAAACACATCGGATTTCCCTTGAATCATTTGTACCAGCTTTTGTTGTTGATCTATTTCTAGGTTGGCATTGATATATAGGGACTTCCCAGGACCGATTTCTATAGGTTAGACAAAAGATTCCTTCCCTTCCTCTACTTGTGAAAGAGTGGCTATTGTAGAAGTGGAAGGGTGCCAAATTTCTTGAAATTCAGGGCTAAAGATGCGTGTGTAGTTAGGGAAAGATTGGGGATAGTCAATGCATGTCAAAGAAACCAAGAATAGACTTAGGATTTGTTCTTCAGAGTGTTCTTGTACTCCTTTTACTTGTTCAAGTGTCAACAAGGGTTGAGTACAATCCTCCTCTCCATAAGGATTCTCCAACCAGAGAGGAACTTCAGTGGCTGGTTGGGTGGGGGGAAAAAGGATAAGTTTCTGACTTTGAGTGACATTCGAAATTGTCATTTCTCTAGATCGACAACTGATGAATGCATCAGCAGTGGCCAACCAAGGTCGACCGAGTACCACTGGGTGTCCTGGTTTGGGCGATTTAGGATGGATTACCAAGAAATCCATAGGGTATTCCCAAGAGGCCAATGTCTCTATTATATCATCTAAACTTCCTGTTGGAGTGATGACTGATTTATTTGCAAGCTCTAGCAAAGTTTGTGTAGGTCTTAAGTGATCTAGTTGCAGTGTTTTCATAGTGTTTACTGACATCACATTTATTGCTGCCCCTAGATCAATCAATGTGTTAGGTAAGGCAACACCATTGATTTCTATGGCTACCACTGGGTTCCCTGGATCACTAATCTTGGAAGGCATTTCTGTTATAAATTCAGATAAAAACCCTACCACCTGTATGATAGGAGGTTCCTTCCTCTTTCTCCCTGGCTTTTTAATGCAAAGGTCCCTTACAATTTTAGCATAGATAGGTATGTCTTTAATGTCCTGTAGTAGTGGGATATTTACACATATATTCTGGACTTCAGTCTCTAGATTATGTTCTATAGGTTACTCAATTTTCTTTACGAGTAGTCTTTCTAGGTAAGGGGGATTCATTTCATGGGGTGTTTATGTTGCAAGGGAGTTGGGAGAAGGGATTTCTTGTGGTACTGGAGTGTTTCTTTTTTTGTTCAATGGATTAGTCACTTGTTCTTCTCTTTGAACTGTTTGGACATCTATTTGTTCTTCTTGGTTTGTGTGATTATGCACCTGTTCCCCATTGAATGACCATAGTGGCATTTGTTTTGTTTACGATCCTCCCTGATCTTAATTCAATTCCATTAAATGGAGCTGGCATTATTACATATGTAGGAAAGGTTTGTACTTCAACATTTTGGATAGGTTGTGTCAGTCTGTTATTTGGGTTAGGGATAGGTTGTGCAGGAATAGGAGTAGGCCAAGGAGGGTTTTGGATGGGTGCAACTTGCATTGGTTGCTGCATATTTGGATTCATGGGTAGTGCAAGTGGTTTTTGTGGTTGTGGGGGTGGAAGAAGAGTAGGGGGGTTAAATCCTGGGAGCAACTGTGAAATATTCGAAGGATATTGTGGATAGGTCGGAAAATTTGTTGGTTGAAAGGGGACATTTCTATATACAGGTCCTCTCCACCCTTGTTGCCAAGGTTGGGTTTGTGTTGACCACTGAGGATAAGACATGGGGGGTACCCATTGTTGTTGGGGTATTATGTAATTGGGTCGAAAAACATGTTGGGGTTTTGTTGTCTCCATGGTCTCCTAGGGGGGGTAGGATGTCTCAGGTTCTCCTCCTCCCTTGAACATGGCCTTGAGTTTGGGAAGAGAAGGGAATTCATTCGTAGAATGGTCCTCTATGAAAATACCACAGATTTCAATAACATTGGGGGGGCATTCCTTTTCAAGGTGTTTCCTCCTACACTAATGACAGAAAATTGCTAACGCAAAATTTTCTTCCTCTTGTTTTTTTTTAATTTTCATGGTATCTAGTTGGGAACTGATGGTGTGTAGGATATATTTTTTAAAGTTTTCCAATAGATTTCCTAGTTCAATGCTTATGACACCTCCGGATGTGGGTTTAGCAATTCTGTTGGTAGGGTCCCTTATACTTTTCCCCGTTTTAGCTTGACTACGAGAGTATCTTTTACAATACTCTGCTATGTCTGCAAATGGATTTTGGTATATGTCCCCAGAACTCATGAAGTTTAACACTTCAATGAAATTGTCCCTCACACCCTTTAGAAAGACAGTCCTAACTGTAGCTGTATCTAAGGAAAACTACTTAGTCTTTTGGTAATTGTATAAAAACCTTTCTAGGTAGTCTTCTAAGCTTTATTTTTCCGATTGCTGCATTTTGAATATATCATTCCTAGCGTCCCTAGGTGTACAGTAATATTGGTATTTTTGGAGGAAGGTCTCCTTCATACCATCCCAATACAAAATTGTGTGTTCCCTTAAGCTCATGAACCACCGCAGTGCCGAATCTTTTAGTGTGGCTGGGAAAAGTTTTAATTTTTTAGCATTATTTGTGTAGTTATAGCTCCTACACAATATTTCAAATTCAAATAAAAATGAGTCAGGGTCTTCTGTTGACATACCTCGGAAATGAGGAAGTGAAGATAATGGAATGTTATTGATAACAACGTCTTTAGCCACATCCAGTATGGGGAATCCAAATGTCTTTGTTTCATTGGCTATGTTTCCCTCTTCTTTTGCCATGTTTCCAAGCAATCTGTATGGAGGTGGTGAATTTTCTTCACTGAGTGATGGTTCCACCACCGAGTTACCCGGTATCTCTGGCTTTTCCAAGGTTTTGTGTGGCCTTCCAACAACGGATGCAACCTCTTCTATTAGCACCTTTGCTTCTTTTCCAGTTTCTCCTCTGGATGGGGTCGCCAGTGCTTCCTGCCTTTCTTGCTGCCTTATGTCTTTAATCAGAATAGTGGATTCAGATCTAGTGCCTTTTGTTGTTGTTTCACTTGCTTCCTTTGAGCTCTCTCCTCTAAGAATTTTTCCTGCACGAGTTTTCGATGAATTAGTATAAGGAGGGGGTTTCTTTATTGTTTCTTTTTCTAGTTTTTCTGACATTTTAGGAGCAATAAATCTACCTTTATTATCCCTGTACCTACTCATAAAAAAATGAAATCAATGAAAACGCAAATTCCTAATTAGAGGTAGGAGGAAAACTTGACTTTGGAGAAATCCCACCAAAGTGGATGCCAAGTTCTTACCTTTTGTCTTACTGTCTTCTCCCCGCCCTCAGATTATCCTCAAATCCAATCCAATACTTCATTAAACCAAAAAAATATGCTACCTGTTACCATTTATAACTCCCCGGCAATGGCACCAAAATGTTGGTACATAAATATGTTCAATGTATATCTCACACTCATTTAAATGTCAATCTGGGATTCGTAATCGAAAGAGTTGTTACACCATATGTGTCGAGAAAAAGTAACCTACCTAAGTCTGTTGCATATAGGAAACAATTAATAACATAAAAATCCTATTTCTAAGATTTCTAAATACTCCAAAGTGTTCTCTGAACCTAG
>JZKD02S0609516.1:202602-214846 GCA_000966675.3 Picea glauca | reverse complement strand
CCTTAAAGGTAGAATGGTGAGGGGGATTCAGAATCGAACCTCGACCGTAGATCTGGGTGCGCAGATCCTGACCACACAAATTTTCCCATTGCTTAACGGATGTGCATTTGCACCTGAAACTTAGGATAAGTGGGTTTTTCAATCCATTGCTTTGCATTTACCATTCCAAGGCCCAAACCACCAAAGAGAACACCCCTATACAAGAAATGTTGCTAACATTAGACTCCATGGGGGATATAGTCATCCTTGTGATGCTCTAAGGACTCTTTTGCAGTTCTAGTGCCTTGTTGTTGGGCTATGGAGTCTGGCGAAACACCCTGTTGAAAATATAGGCCGAAAAGTAAAAGTAAAAGTGAAACAATAAATTTACATGTTGAAAAGAGCTTATTTATGTACAGTCTAATACTAACATACTTTGTACGTGGGGCTAGGTGAAAGAAAATTTCCACCATAGCCAATCAAGTAACTTCCTGAATGGAAGCTCCTTCCTTCTGTCGATGATTACAAATAGGTGGTGTAATCGTGACAGCAAAACGATTACGCTCTTCAACTCCTCCTTATAGGCTGAAGTTGAGATGAAATAGGGCGGCTCCAATTTGTGAAGGAAATGCAACTCCATGTATTCCTTTACAGGCTCATAGGACCAGTGGAAAACTCCAGAAAATTGGCGACAGGAAACCTCCTCTACTACACAGTTGTGGATGTGTGGTTGAATATATATGGTAAGAACAGGTGGGTGGACAACTGACATAGGTTGACTAATCTCGGGTGGTGGCTGCTCACTGACTGGCTCTGTGCATTCTGTAAATTGCATCTTTGACTACTCCTTTGGTTCTTCTGGTTGCTCTTCTTGGCTCTCCCAAGGGTCAGAGTCATAATCATCATAGATAGGACCTGTGGGAAAGCTCTTCTTTTCAATCTGCTGCTCCGGGGGGCTAATTTCCTCGCAATGTCTTTCATTTGTGAACAGAGGAGAAGGCTCTACAGTCTACTCTTGGAATTTTTGGGTGTCCAGCTCAGAACTTGATTCATAACTGTCATACACAGGATGGATGCTACCCAGGTCATCAATCTTTGATGTGGGGCTCTACTACTCCTCAACTGAATAGTCGTTAAAGCTGGGTGAGCACCAAGCTTATTCATCTTGTAAAAAGGGAACGATCTCCAAATCCTCCTTTTCAATCCCAAATGTAAATACATCATGGGAAATCTCGTGAAGAAAAAAAGAACAGTCCTCTTACACAATGGATTCTTCCTTTAAATATGAGTCAACAAGCTCCTCAGGGGCATAAACTAATGTCTCTACAACTATGAAATATTCAATATCCTCTTCAAAAGAGCTGCCAAGAACATCTACCTCAAGGACTGGAAACTCCTTTGCAGATCATTCAGCTTCCCACCCGTCTAATCTGGCAGCGATAGATTTTATCAGTTCCTTAATTTCTCCCAAGTCATCTTCTTCCTCCCGACATCCATCACTCTCATAACCTTCCCCTGATGTAAGTGAATGGGGATGAGAAAGGACTGATTTCTGATTCAAGTCATCAGGATCATCCTCACCACCTACGTAAGAAACAACTCTATCTTGTATACAGTTGTTGTATCCCTCACAACAATTATGAAAAATTAACTCAAAGGGATAAAGATTCTGACAATAGGCGGTGAAAGTTGCATGAAATTCTACGAGTGAAGAAATTCTAGGAGGGGGTAAAGAATGATACCATTTACGAGCATCCCCTGCTAATGAGAACATGAAAATTTTCAATAATACATCCTCATGATGTATCTCCCACTGACGCATGAGTTCATGAAACTCACAGAGATGTCGAGTAGGGTTGTCCTCCTTACGCTCTCTAAATATGGGCAAATAATCGCCCCATTCATTCGGAGAAGGGACATCATTAGGAAAACCGAGAATAGTAGAAAAATTAAAAGGAGCAAACCCTCGAGCAAAGATTTTCTCCATATCGAACCAGTCAAGTCGCTAATTGGTCCTCAAATCATGGGGTCGCCAGGTAAAAGATGCGTAGCTTCAAATGTGTTTGGTCTTTGTTCACCATCAAAGGCCAGATCCTAACGTTGTGTCTTCCCAGGAAACTCCTCAAGATGAGAAAGTAGCTGCTGAAACCTTCTTGAGAAAGCTCCTCTAGGTGAGCTTTCAGGTGTGCTAAAAGTAGCCACAACTGAAACAGTGAAGTGGAAACATTGGAGTCACCACAGTGGAGTCTCCAGGTGCACAGTAGCAATCTTCTATGTACTAGGTTCTGATCCACCCTCAGAACCAGTAAGATTTGTCGTTCAATCCCAGGGAAAATATTGAATTTTGTCCTTGACAATGGCGCCAGAAATGTTAGCGTTAGAAGTCACTCCTGGATTGTGACAGGAGCAGAGTCCAATGCCCATCAGTTTATGTCACGAATAAATTTAATGGGTGATCGAATGGGTAGAGACCCAGGAAGGTATCACTCTAACTCAGAGACCAGGCCTGGTATGTAAAAAACAAAGGAGGTGTTGATCTAACTTTCGTCAGTGAGTTGATTGTAAAATGAGCAGGGGGAAGACTTGGTGAGATGAGTGAGCAAGACTGCCTCAGGCATTAGGCCTTTCAGCAGCTTGAGGAATAAAAACTCAGAATACAAGATCCTCTTGGTTCTGAGTTTCGGGGAACTGAAGGGTGACTTGACTGGATCCTCCAATTTCAAATCATCCAGAGATGAGAAAATACAACAACTGATTAGAAACAATGCAACCATTACAGTGATCCAACCTACATCATCCTATAACAACACAACTCAGCTGGATACTCCAATTCCGAGCTGTTCTAACACAGTGTAAACAAAGATATGGAAAGAAGCTAACATTCATATGGAAAGAAGTTTCAAGTGCCAATACATAACCAGTGCAACTAGTGCTTCATTAAAACTTTACAATCGGGAGCCTAGCTCAACCATTGATACTAAACAAAATGGCAAAAATGCCTACATATACTTGGAGCTAACTCAGGCTTTGAAGGCACGATCATATCATGAATTCAATGCTTGACGTTGAGGAGATTATCTGTTAGAAGGCTCATGTAGACATTGGGCAGACTGCCCATATAGTCATTTGTCAGATGCAATCTCTGTCAGGATGGACTGTCAGTCCGCCTCTACGCTTGGTCCTTTCCTGGCCTTCTATTTATGGAAGAAGACGACATTCAACCACCATAAACTACCACAATAACTACTTCCTTGGGATTGGGAATGGCCTTGGTCAACTCTATACTCGAACGACGTGGCATTTTTTCTTTGGATGCTGTGAGGGGACCACTATGGAGGACGTGGATGAGGGTGAGACGAGAGGTGTTGAGGTGGAAGCACTAGGCGACAAAGAAACAGAGGTTGTGACACTATATGATGAGGCGATGTACCACAAGAAGGCGACAATGAGGTCGCAATGCGACAGGTTGGGGAATGAGGACACACCATAGGTGGAAGTGGCGTGGAGTATGGAGGTACATGTGTTAGAGGGTAAGAGGGTCGAAGGAAAAAGGATCATGACAATGGGGAAAGTGGAGGACGGGTATGTGGTAGCGAAAGGTAGAAGAGGAGCGGGAGATGTGACAGGGTAAGACACATGGTGGAAGGCAGTAAGCAGAGGGAGTAGGAGATGTGAAAAAAGGGGGCTCTCTTTAAACCGTCAATTCCGGAGCCCCCCCCACCTTATTAAAGGAAGAATAGCGCGCGGGGGGGTGGTCCGGAATCCATTCTCAGCCACAGATCTAGGCGCCCGAATCTTCGCCGCTCAAACTTGCACGCTCAATTTCGGACCCCCCCCTCCGCCTTAAAGGTAGAAAGGTGAGAGGGCTTCGGAATTCAACCTCGACCGTAGATCTGGGCGAGCAGATCCCGACCACACAGATTTTCCCATTGCTTAATGGATGTGCATTGGTGCCTGAAACTTAGGATAAGTGGGTTTTTCAACCCACTGCTTTGCATTTACCATTCGAAGGCCCAAACCACCGAAGAGAACACCCCTATACAAGAAATGTTGCTAACATATGGTACAATTTAGTTCGGGATACATTACAGTTAAGGGGGGACTCCTTTATTGGTTGGTTTCACTGATTCAAATTGGGCCGGGGACCCTAATGATTGAAAGTCTATTGCAGGTTATGTTTTCAACCTTGGTTCAGGACCTGTCACTTGGGCCTGTAAGAAACAACAAGCTATTGAAATTTCTTTAGCAGAAGTAGAGTACCGAGCAGCAGTAAATGCAAGTCAGGAAGCTTTATGGCTTCGACATATTCTTTTAGAGCTTGGATTCCAACAACAACATCTGACCAACCTTTGGTGTGACAATCAGAGTGCCATCAAGCTCACCAAAGACCCAGTTCAACATCAACACAACAAACACATCAATATACACATGCACTTCATCATAAATCTCATTCATGATCAAGTTATTCAAGTGATATTTTGTTCTATAGAAGATCAAGTTTCAGAAATTTTCACAAAGTCTCTTCCAGAAGCGAAGTTTTCCAAACGTCGATATATTTTAGGAGTTTAGGAAGTTGCCATTAAGGGGGGATAGGCTCTAATTCCTCCTTCCTTCTCATATTGTGTCACTATTGTAAATCCTTCAATCCTATTCCAAATTGTTCTTAAGGGGGGATGTTATGATATTTAGACACTTAGGAGTTAGTTAAGATCTAATTGGTCTAATGTGTCGTTAGGAAAAAGTGTGTTTCTTTAGTATGCATTAATATTCATTTGTAGTTAGGAAATTCGACGGTCACAATATGTTCCTGAGATAGAGTGATCTAACGGTTCATATTCTCCTCGATGTTAATGGCTATTGATCTGTGGCTTAACACTTGATTTCTCCATGATCTCTATTTAAAGAGCATTGAGGGTCATTTGCCAATGATCGATTGTGAGAAAATAACTTGTAAAATCTCTCTGTAACATTTTTCTTGTGCATTAATAAACTGCTCCAAGTGGCCGCGTTGGCTGGGGCCACGGATGTTTCCCCGTAGGGGTTTTACCACATCAATAGATCGGTGTGTTGATCTTTGATCTGGTTGTGTGAGCAGTTACTGAAGGTGTTCGTCCTCTATTGGAATACATGTGTTGTCGAACAAAAATGTTACTGCACAACTTGAAAGTAATGTATTGTATGTCAGACACGTGTTTCAAAACACTTTTGAGGTTACTAACCATTAATTCCCCTAAATTTTTAAGGAATCTTTTCACATAGAAGTGAGCCAGGAGTTATGTGAATCACAAAAGATTCAATATCTTTAAGCATATAGAGGATACATGTCCTGATAAATTCAAGGATGAAGTACAAAGCCTTGAATTGAACATAGCTACTAATGGATTTAACCCATATTGCCTCCACAACACCAACTATTATATTTGGCTAGTGGTAGTGATCAATAAAAATACCCCCCCATGGTTGTCTGTGAAGAATGAACATCTTATGTTCTCTTATAGTCCTATGTAGAAGACAAGTGAAGAGAAATGGATTTCTACCTACAACCACTGATCGATGAATTTAAGAAATTATGGGAAGGGATACATGTATATGATGTATCAAAATCCATCCCAATGGAGAGGTCTTTTACATTGTATAGCATATGTGTGTATACCACGCACGATTATCTGGGACTAGTAGTTTACTCCAGTAAGCATGTTCATTGATTTGTTTATATCTGTAACTTTATTTAGAATACTTCATTTGGTGCAACTATATTTTTGACACTAACATGCTATGTATATGTTAACATCACAGTTCTTGTAACAAAAGGGTATCATGGATGTAAATGTTGTGGAGCTTCTATAAAGGCTAGGTGGTCAAATGAACTAGGAAATATGGTGTATGATTGTTCGAGGGTATTCCTCCTAGAAGACCACCATTATAGAAGAGCTATACATGCTTTCGATTATAAACTGGAGAGAGCTCAAGGACCTAAAATAATGACACTAGTGGATTGGAATATCACATATGACACATAGAAGGAGAAGGATATGACAAAATTCTTTGATTCAAATGGAGAACTTGTGTTCGACGATACTGAATATTTTGACACATATGTTGAGAAAATGCCCATTGCGATGAAAAGGAAATCTATATTTTATGAGCTTTCATATTGGGAGCATATTAAGATTGGCCACTTACTAGATCCCATGCATATATTAAAAAATGTTTCATATTCTTTATGGAGGCACATATCATGGAATACAAACAACACAATGGTTGTGAGGAGAGATATTATAGCTTTGAATACTAAATACTAACATTGGTTAAGAAACAAAACTAGAGGAGAGGTTGGTCCCTCTTGGTCTTTTAAAGAAGGTGATGTCCCATGGATTTTGAAGAAAGATGATCTTTCTATGGAGAATGATGTTATATTGGGTGTGAAGGCACCTTCTTTATATGGGTTGAATCTACAATGTTGCTTCACTGTAGATGGAAATTTGTTGAGGTTAAAATCACATGACCATTTGAACCTTCTAAGGGTATGTATGTTGAATACATGATTATTCTAGTTCTTTACTGATTTCAGTAAAAATATGCTATGCACTCATAGTTTTATGGAAATTGATGATGTGTGTGTCTATTTTGTAGTGTCATTATCCTTTGTTCATGTGTGGTTGTGTGAACCATGACTTCCCCCAGGACCTACGATGTTCCATATCAAAATTATCTGCATTTTTATGTTGGATCACATCAAGGGATATTCATATGGATAACATTCCACGGTGGATCCGAGAGATAGCTGAGATTGTTTGTATGTTAGAGAAGGGAATTCTCATGATTTTTATGAACTTGAAAGTCCATATTCTAATTCACCTACCTGATGAGGTTGAATTAGTTGGGGTGGTCTCATGTCTTTAGATGTTCTTCTTAGAGAGGTACATGAAAAGATTGAATGGGTTTGTTCAACAAAGGGAAAGATTGGAGGGCTCTATGATAGAGGGGTACATAGTATATGAGTTGTTCTATTATGCGAATGAGTACATCAATAAAATTGATGACATAGAAGGGGAATTTGTTTGGGGCGACCATCAAGATGAGGAAAAAACAGAAGGGGAAATACTCCAAACGAATGGAAAAAGGAACTTGATAACGAGTAAGTCAGTTATGTTTTGTCAATTTAGTATAGAGAAATTGTTTACATTGAATATGATAATATATATTTCATCCCACGCTATTTTTTTTAATTATTTTATACATAAATGAATTTATAAATTTTGATTCCATCAATAAATTAGTTCTTTAATTTGATAATATATTTTTGATCGCATGTTATTCATTTTGAATTTTTGTATACATCAGTGAATTTTGAAATGAATGCCATCAATAGATTACTTCTTTACAATGCATACAAAATGCAACCATGGGTCACATTGTATGAAGAGAAAAGAAGGAAATGGGATAGTAACATGAAATCATTAGACAATTAACTGGTAGAAGAATGCCTTATCCTAATCATTTAAAAGAAAATATGCCAAAAATATGTCCCAACAGTTGGGTGGCTAACCAGATACAAGAGAAATATGGGACGGTCGTAACCCATGTGGAGAAGATATGGATGCACTAGACATAGGGATCAGGTGCAATGACTATGTAATAACCTATCTGAGTACCACATTCTATTTATAATATTGAACATTTGAATTGTAATATGTATTATGTTTTTATTAATGATTTGATTATTAGACATATGACATCGCGCTTTGTTCACATTTTTATAGGTGCATTTCTTCCAATATATGTGGGAATATAGACATCATTTTTGCATCGAGTATGCTGATGAAGGCCACATCACACAATATTGTGGATTGGAGGTCAAGTTCGACCAATCTAGTCATGCTAGCCATCGTGATGAAAACTTGATAGAGGGGAAGTTAGGTTACATTGGAAATATAAAAGAGATCATGCAAGTGGACTTATCACTGTTTAAATGCGTTATTTTTTGTTGCAAGTGATGGGATACCTTTGATTGGAAAAATGTAAAAGGAAGATCATGATAGTGGGCTAATATGTATTATCTCTAAAAAAATTGGGTTAAAAGTAAGGAGCCTTATGTTTTCCCAAAACATTGCAACCAAGTGTTTTTTACCCAAATGTGTTGGATGGGTATTGGTGGTTCGTATCGAGACATTATCTGAGATCTAAACATATTTTTTAGAACAACAATGTTACAATTCCAAGCAAGGAAGATAATAAGGGTGATGACAACGAAGACTGATTTCATATGTTTGGACACTTACATTGTGGATGTGTCATTTTATTATGGGTATCTATAATGGACAATTATGCATTTTTTTCCCTTCATTTTATAATTATGTTGGATATGAAAAGTTAACAACCATTTACAACCACCATTTTGAAAATACATTAAATAGATGTACATGCATAAGATTTGGTTTTGTTATATTTTCATTGTCATATATCTTGTTTATTATAGCAAATTTATGTTGAATTGTTTTAAAATATGTTTATGTTAACCTTTGAATTACTAAGAATTAATTGAGATATCACAAAGTTGGTGGAACACAATAGTAAAGATTTATTTTAAATTATATTTTATTTAACAAAAAATGAATATATTAAAAAATATTCAAACCTCAAAATTTTTATTGTTTGAGAAAATCAAAATTCAAATAAATATATACTTACNTTGGAATACATGTGTTGTCGAACAAAAATGTTACTGCACAACTTGAAAGTAATGTATTGTATGTCAGACACGTGTTTCAAAACACTTTTGAGGTTACTAACCATTAATTCCCCTAAATTTTTAAGGAATCTTTTCACATAGAAGTGAGCCAGGAGTTATGTGAATCACAAAAGATTCAATATCTTTAAGCATATAGAGGATACATGTCCTGATAAATTCAAGGATGAAGTACAAAGCCTTGAATTGAACATAGCTACTAATGGATTTAACCCATATTGCCTCCACAACACCAACTATTATATTTGGCTAGTGGTAGTGATCAATAAAAATACCCCCCCATGGTTGTCTGTGAAGAATGAACATCTTATGTTCTCTTATAGTCCTATGTAGAAGACAAGTGAAGAGAAATGGATTTCTACCTACAACCACTGATTGATGAATTTAAGAAATTATGGGAAGGGATACATGTATATGATGTATCAAAATCCATCCCAATGGAGAGGTATTTTACATTGTATAGCATATGTGTGTATACCACACACGATTATCTGGGACTAGTAGTTTACTCCAGTAAGCATGTTCATTGATTTGTTTATATCTGTAACTTTATTTAGAATACTTCATCTGGTGCAACTATATTTTTGACACTAACATGCTATGTATATGTTAACATCACAGTTCTTGTAACAAAAGGGTATCATGGATGTAAATGTTGTGGACCTTCTATAAAGGCTAGGTGGTCAAATGACCTAGGAAATATGGTGTATGATTGTTCGAGGGTATTCCTCCTAGAAGACCACCGTTATAGAAGAGCTATACATGCTTTCGATGATAAACTGGAGAGAGCTCAAGGACCTAAAATAATGACACTAGTGGATTGGAATATCACATATGACACATAGAAGGAGAAGGATATGACAAAATTCTTTGATTCAAATGGAGAACTTGTGTTCGACGATACTGAATATTTTGACACATATGTTGAGAAAATGCCCATTGCGATGAAAAGGAAATCTATATTTTATGAGCTTTCATATTGGGAGCATATTAAGATTGGCCACTTACTAGATCCCATGCATATATTAAAAAATGTTTCATATTCTTTATGGAGGCACATATCATGGAATACAAACAACACAATGGTTGTGAGGAGAGATATTATAGCTTTGAATACTAAATACTAACATTGGTTAAGAAACAAAACTAGAGGAGAGGTTGGTCCCTCTTGGTCTTTTAAAGAAGGTGATGTCCCATGGATTTTGAAGAAAGATGATCTTTCTATGGAGAATGATGTTATATTGGGTGTGAAGGCACCTTCTTTATATGGGTTGAATCTACAATGTTGCTTCACTGTAGATGGAAATTTGTTGAGGTTAAAATCACATGACCATTTGAACCTTCTAAGGGTATGTATGTTGAATACATGATTATTCTAGTTCTTTACTGATTTCAGTAAAAATATGCTATGCACTCATAGTTTTATGGAAATTGATGATGTGTGTGTCTATTTTGTAGTGTCATTATCCTTTGTTCATGTGTGGTTGTGTGAACCATGACTTCCCCCAGGACCTACGATGTTCCATATCAAAATTATCTGCATTTTTATGTTGGATCACATCAAGGGATATTCATATGGATAACATTCCACGGTGGATCCGAGAGATAGCTGAGATTGTTTGTATGTTAGAGAAGGGAATTCTCATGATTTTTATGAACTTGAAAGTCCATATTCTAATTCACCTACCTGATGAGGTTGAATTAGTTGGGGTGGTCTCATGTCTTTAGATGTTCTTCTTAGAGAGGTACATGAAAAGATTGAATGGGTTTGTTCAACAAAGGGAAAGATTGGAGGGCTCTATGATAGAGGGGTACATAGTATATGAGTTGTTCTATTATGCGAATGAGTACATCAATAAAATTGATGACATAGAAGGGGAATTTGTTTGGGGCGACCATCAAGATGAGGAAAAAACAGAAGGGGAAATACTCCAAACGAATGGAAAAAGGAACTTGATAACGAGTAAGTCAGTTATGTTTTGTCAATTTAGTATAGAGAAATTGTTTACATTGAATATGATAATATATATTTCATCCCACGCTATTTTTTTTAATTATTTTATACATAAATGAATTTATAAATTTTGATTCCATCAATAAATTAGTTCTTTAATTTGATAATATATTTTTGATCGCATGTTATTCATTTTGAATTTTTGTATACATCAGTGAATTTTGAAATGAATGCCATCAATAGATTACTTCTTTACAATGCATACAAAATGCAACCATGGGTCACATTGTATGAAGAGAAAAGAAGGAAATGGGATAGTAACATGAAATCATTAGACAATTAACTGGTAGAAGAATGCCTTATCCTAATCATTTAAAAGAAAATATGCCAAAAATATGTCCCAACAGTTGGGTGGCTAACCAGATACAAGAGAAATATGGGACGGTCGTAACCCATGTGGAGAAGATATGGATGCACTAGACATAGGGATCAGGTGCAATGACTATGTAATAACCTATCTGAGTACCACATTCTATTTATAATATTGAACATTTGAATTGTAATATGTATTATGTTTTTATTAATGATTTGATTATTAGACATATGACATCGCGCTTTGTTCACATTTTTATAGGTGCATTTCTTCCAATATATGTGGGAATATAGACATCATTTTTGCATCGAGTATGCTGATGAAGGCCACATCACACAATATTGTGGATTGGAGGTCAAGTTCGACCAATCTAGTCATGCTAGCCATCGTGATGAAAACTTGATAGAGGGGAAGTTAGGTTACATTGGAAATATAAAAGAGATCATGCAAGTGGACTTATCACTGTTTAAATGCGTTATTTTTTGTTGCAAGTGATGGGATACCTTTGATTGGAAAAATGTAAAAGGAAGATCATGATAGTGGGCTAATATGTATTATCTCTAAAAAAATTGGGTTAAAAGTAAGGAGCCTTATGTTTTCCCAAAACATTGCAACCAAGTGTTTTTTACCCAAATGTGTTGGATGGGTATTGGTGGTTCGTATCGAGACATTATCTGAGATCTAAACATATTTTTTAGAACAACAATGTTACAATTCCAAGCAAGGAAGATAATAAGGGTGATGACAACGAAGACTGATTTCATATGTTTGGACACTTACATTGTGGATGTGTCATTTTATTATGGGTATCTATAATGGACAATTATGCATTTTTTTCCCTTCATTTTATAATTATGTTGGATATGAAAAGTTAACAACCATTTACAACCACCATTTTGAAAATACATTAAATAGATGTACATGCATAAGATTTGGTTTTGTTATATTTTCATTGTCATATATCTTGTTTATTATAGCAAATTTATGTTGAATTGTTTTAAAATATGTTTATGTTAACCTTTGAATTACTAAGAATTAATTGAGATATCACAAAGTTGGTGGAACACAATAGTAAAGATTTATTTTAAATTATATTTTATTTAACAAAAAATGAATATATTAAAAAATATTCAAACCTCAAAATTTTTATTGTTTGAGAAAATCAAAATTCAAATAAATATATACTTAC
>JZKD02S0609516.1:190189-202592 GCA_000966675.3 Picea glauca | reverse complement strand
AATTGTCGTCATAAGTGCACTATCAAGTGTCTCTATATCAATATCATGAATATGTGCATCAACAATACCTGATGTGATCATAGTGTCCAAAGCATCAGAATCTTGTGACACATGTGGATGAAGAGGGGCATCAATGGATGATGACACATGTGCAAGAAGAGGGGCATCGATGGGTGATGGCTCATGTGGACTAGGAGAAAGACAATGATTGGTGGATGGTGACACAAGCGATGGAGGAGGAGGAGGAGGAGGAGGAGGATCAAATGTGGATATAGGTTCAGACACATGTGGAGGGGAAATAGGAGGATGAGGACGAGGAGGAGGAAGATTAGACATGGATGGAAAATCAATAGATTCTGTAGCCGAATCATGTGGAGGAGAATCAAGAGGAGGAGGAGGAGGACCATGTGGTGGAGTAAAGGATGTGGATGGCTCTGCTGATAAGCTAGATGTAGTGTGATCATGAGCAACAACCTTCAACACATTGATGCAGTTGAACGCCCCAATAATATGATGTAGAAACATCATCATGTAATGAGGGAAACACCTCCATGTAGTAGAGAGTGCCTCTACCTATAACATGTATCTAGGGGGTACAAGTACCACTCTATGACTAGTCATGACACGACATAGCTCATCCACCACCTTTAGATAGACTCTCATATCTGGCCTATGTGGCATGTGGGGTCTCTGTACTACTGGAGGTTGATCCTTTACCTTCTCCATCACTTCATTATCATGTTGGGGAGGTGCATCCCCAACATATGTGCCAATATACACAAAAAAATAGATAATAATTATAAGATAATTGAAAAAGAATGTTACAAAAAATTACATGTGCATTAAACAAGACATAGAAATATGCAAACAGATTGATCAAAACCTAACGATAATATTACCTCTCTCATATGATGTCTCCTTTATTGTAAATCTGATGTTTGGACATCCTCTACAATATATCCCCGCATATGTGTAATATACAATATCGAGGACATTATCGTCCTCTCTAGAAAATAAATCACATACTTTCCTTCCCACCAAAATAATGAGAAACTCGGATTGGCCCCTCTTGGGAATCAACTTCCCCCACATGTGCATACCCGCATCAAACATAGTCCTTGTAGGAAAGCGATGTATTGTTGGCTAAGTGGAATGAACCCTCTCAAAAAATAATGTATACAACTCAGACGCAAATGGGAATAATCTCCTCCCACATAAAATAAAGTGATAGTGATCTAATGCACAACAAAACTGTTTCAAAAAAATATCCACCCACCTAGTCAATTGGGGCTCCCGCATTCAAATATCTACATAATACAACATAGGGAAACTAATGTGTTTCCCATCAGAGTTATACTGTGACAGTGACAATAACACATAACATAGGCACCTAACATCCTCTCTCTAAAATGCATCTATACACAACTAACCACCTTTAACATGGAACTTTGAAGCCGAAGAAATATCTGGCTTGACATATCTTTGCACATATGTCAGTTGGGTCTCTCCTACAACATCGGGAGTAGTGTAGGGAAATGGGGAAATAGACCCCCCTCCTAGAAAACCCAGTGATTAAATGGACATCCTCCTATGTGGGATGATACCACATATAGGGACCGACCCTGAACCCCTGTCTCGCATGATCCCAATGATGAATCAATTGTTGTAACAATGCAAAGTTTCCGTTCAGGGATCAACCTTCTTGATAAAACTTTAGGAGGCCAATATACATCAAATGATCATGAGTATGCTCTGAAATAGGGAAAGGGTAAGCCTCCCTATCCCTCTCCCTGACCTCCCACTCATGCACAAAATCATATGTCTTGACCTGCCATCACCTCGTCTCCTCCTTCTCTCATCGACGCCATCTCTAATTCACATACAAATATTGTTAGGAACCTATATAAAGATAAAATAAATTGAAATTATAAAACACATACATACATAAATGACGTGTATTTAAAAAATCAATAATTAATTTCTTTTTGCAAAAACATATTTAAAATAAATTGGTGCACCTACAACAATTCATATGCCCCGCGGTCGATGCACTATCTCAAAAAAACAACACCGCTAAGTAGTGTGTCTCATATGACTATCTGCACTAACGTATTGTTTTTAACAACGCTGATTCATCTCATTAACAAAGATGCACCACAACGCTAAAATTTATAGCGCACAAATCCATGGTGCCCTTTGTTAAACTAAATGCACCAGTGCACCATGTCTACCATAGCAACGAAAGGTTGTCTACCAATGACATTATCTTTATGAAACCAATGAATTTGGTGGAATGATGGGCGTTGTTAAGGTAAACTTCATTATTGTAGTTGAAGCGATGCATTGGGTTACTATTAACACACCGACACCATCGTGATAGTGGAGCATCGACATTTTGTACCTCGGTGCATTGTAAAGGATAGAGCACTGGGAACGAGGCGTCTAATGAGATGCCTCGCTATGAAAATTCAGGAAATATATGCCCTAGTGCAATTCTGTATATAGTACCGATGCGTTGGATTATAATGATTTCACTGCTACGTTAAATTTTATAAATTGGTATGTTAGCAGTGTCGTTAGTTAAGTGAAGTGTACCGATGGGTAATCTTAAATGACATCGGTGTGGTTTATTCAATGTGTATTTTTTTTATAATGTATGGTGGTGTGTTTGAACATTGATGTGCTAGGGTGTTATATGTCGAGTCGGCACTAGTGTGGTTGGTTACAATTGGTGCATCACTAAGTTAAATTTTCATGTAACATTGAGCCAATGATGCGATTAATGAAGTGAAATGTGTTGGTGAGGGTAGAAGCCCATTGTGCACTGGTTTTAGGGAGTTTTGAAGGATGCATTGTGTTTTAAAGGATAGATCTTTGAGAACAAGGTGTCTAATGAAATGCCCCACTTTGAAAAATCGTGCAATATATGTCCCGGTGCATCTCTATATACAATACTAGTGCGATTACAATGGTTGTAACACTATGTTAAATTTTATAAATTTGTATGTTAGTGGTGTCGTTAGTTAAGTGAAGTGTACCTATGGGTAATGTTAGAAGACATCGGTGTGATTTATTCACTGTGTACTTTTTTATAATGTATGGTGGTGTGTTTGGACATTGATGTGTCAGAGTGTTATATGTTGGGTTGGCACTGGTGTGGTTGGTTACAATTGGTGCACCACTAGGTTAAATTTTCATGTAACATTGAGCCAGTGATGTGAATAATGAAGTGAAATGTGTCGGTGAGGGTAGAAGGCCATTGTGCACTGGTTTTAGGGAGTTTTTAAGGATGCATTGCATTTTAAAGGATAGAGCTTCGAGAACAAGGTGTCCAATGAACCGCTTTGCATTGAAAAAGCGTGCAATATATGTCCCGGTGCATCTCTGTATACAATACCAGTGCGATTACAATGGTTGTAATGTTAAGTTAAATTTTATAAATTGGTATGTTAGCAGTGTCATTAGTTAAGTGAAGTGTACTGATGGGTAATCTTAAATGACATCGGTGTGATTTATTCACTGTGTATTTTTTTTATAATGTATGGTGATGTGTTTGAACATTACCGATCCAAGGGGTTATATGTCGAGTCGACACTGGTGCGGTTGGTTATAATTGGTGCACCACTAGGTTAAATTTTCATGTAACATCGAGCCAACGATGCGGTTAATGAAGTGAAATGTGTCGGTGAGGGTAGAAGCCCATTGTGCACTATTTTTAGGGAGTTTTGAAGGATGCATTGCATTTTAAAGGATAGAGCTTCGAGAACAAGGTGTCCAATGAAACGCCCCGCTTTGAAAAAGTGTGCAATATATGTCCCGGTGCATCTCTGTATACAATACTAGTGCGATTACAATGGTTGTAACACTACGTTAAATTTTATAAATCATTATGTTAGCGGTGTCATTAGTTGAGTGAATTATAGTGGTGCGTAATATTAAATGACACCGGAGCAATTTATTCCATGCGTGTATGTTTTTTATAAAGTATAGTGGTGCGTTTGAACAATGACACGTCGGGGCATTATTTTTCGGGCACGCCCCGATGTTGTTGGTTAGAATTGGTGCATTGCTATTTTAAATTTTATATATCATTGAGCTAGCAGTGTGGTTAATGAAGTGAAATGTGTTGATGTAGTTAATGAAGTGAAATGTGTCAATGCGTGTAGAAGCCCAGTGTGCCCTGATTTCGGGGAATTCTGAAGGACACAACACTTTGTTTCTAATAATTCATCATGGTGTGCTTGAGTGAATGACACCAATGCATACATTTATGCAGTGCACCAGAGGCAATGTTCACTATTTATTTAACACAATACACATCGATTTGAGGTGAGTCGAACTGTTCAGGCACACCATGTGAAATTGAAAAAAAAATGAAAAAAATCACAAATTTCAAATTAAATTGTAATTTTGAATGGATGAAAATGAAAATATGAAGGTAATGAATAATTTTCCTTATCTCTTATGTCCTGAGGAGGCGTGGTTGCACTGTTAAGATGAAATGAAAATTTGTGGTAATTTGCAAAATACGAAAATGTGTGGAATCCACCAATGGAGCTTCAAGTTAGTGTAGAGCACTGGAAACATGGCATATTAGGAATAAAGGTGAGAATTGATGCTTGCTTGAGAGTTTGGAAGAAGAGGATGCATTGTAACAATGAAAATCGGTTTGGTAATTTTTTTTTAATTTACCTTACTTTGGTGCGCTTTTGGAAATTTAGGCACACTGAGCATAATATGCAATGACATTGGTGTGATTTATTTGGTGCATATAATTTTATTATAAAGTATGGTGGTGTGTTTAAACATTGATTCTCTGGCGTGTTATGTTTCAGGTATGATCAGGGTGATTGATTAAACTTGGTGCACCACTAGGTTAAATTTTATATATCATTGAGCTAGCAGTGCAGTTAATGAAGTGTAATGCACCATTGTAGGTATATGCCCATTTTGTGTCAGTGTCAAGGCGTTCTGAAGGACACACTACTTTGTTTTTTAGTAATTTATTGTAGTGTGCTAGCTTGAAAAACATCGATGCATAAATATATAGATGCACCAATGATGATGCTCAATGTGTATTTAACACGGTATGCACCACTTCGGGGTGAGCTAAACCATTCATGCGCACTATGCGAAATTGAAAAAAAAATAAAAATTTCAAGCCAAATTGTAATTTTGATTGGATGAAAATGAAAATAGGAAGGTAATAAATAATTTACCTTTTTTGTTCTGTCCCGAGGAGGCATGCTTGCACAATTGATAGGAAATTAAAATTTGTGGTAATTTCCAAAATTTGGAAATGTGTGGATTCTAGCAATGGAGCTATCCAAGTCAGTGTAGAGCACCAGAAATGCGGCCTCTTAGGAAAAAGTATGAGCATCGATGCTTGCTTGAGAATTTGAAAGCACAAGATGCATTGTAAAAATGAAAATTGATTTGGTAATATATTTGTATTTACCCTACCTTGGTGCACCTTTAGATAGCTAGGCGCACTGATGTGTGTTGTTCAATGACACTGGTGCGATTTATTCATTGCATGTAATTTTATTATAAAGTATGGAGGTGCTACTGGAACATGTACTTAGTGGGGAATTATTGTTCATGAATGGTACAATAGGTCGATTCCTTAAAGGCACATTAATTAAAAGCATCCTTTGCAAAATCCTCCCGCAACCCACCTTCACTATGAACAATGATGGGGCATTTGAACATTTAAGAACCAGTGTGATAGTTTTAAGATGTGCACCAGTGTGTATGTGCCATAAAGGCGCACCAAAATAAAAACTTCCACAAAATCCTGCCTTCTCTAACAACCTTCTCTATAAATAGCTAAGGAAAGAATTTTTTAGGGAGGTTTCGTAAAAAAACCTCTGCAAGATGGTGTTATCCTTGTAGTGAAACCTCTCACATAGTTACATCTAGAAAAATCTTCTTCATTTTATTAAAAATTTATTATTGACAATGATAGGACCGTCTGTCATTTACTCATCAAGTTGATTGCTCCACTAAACATCTTGAACACATATCCACTGGTTTACCTTCATCGATCCAGATCTCTAGCCTAGTTGACGTCAACAAATCCATGTACATATACTTCATTTTCAACTCTAGGTTTCCCTTGGCAGCATATAACATAATCTTTTGTGCCACACAAATACCTGAATACTCTCTTGACAGTCGTCCAATGCTCTTTTCTAGGCATCGGCGTGTATCTACTCAACACTCCCGCTGCATGGGAAATGTATGGTTGAGTGTATACCATTGAATACATTAGAATACCAACAACACTTGCATTGGGAACACATGCCACACCCTCTATTTCTTTTTGTCTTTGGACATTGTTCAACAGTTAACCTTACTCCCATAGGAATTGGCACCTTTACAGGTTTGCAATCCTGTATGTTGAAACACTTCAAGATTGTTTCAATATATGTCCTCTATTTCAACCAAATATTTCGAACTTCTCGATCTCTCTTGATATCCATTACTAGAATGAAGTTTGTTGCTTCTTCACCTCCTTTACCATTTCCATGTTGTTTCCGATCAACAACATGTCATCAACATACAAGGCTACATATACAAAATTCCCACCCTCTTCCTTGGAATATACACAATGATCAACTTTGCTTCTAAAAAATACCAAACTAAGGATGTATGTGTCAAAATTTTGGTACCACATCCTTGGAAATTTCTTTAGACCATAAAGAGATCTTTTCAATTTTCACACTAGCTCTTTCTTTCCCTTTACTGAAAATCCTTTAGGATGTTTCATGTATATTTATTCTTTCAGGTCCCCATGTGGGAACATTGCATTCACATCCATTTTCTCTATTTCAAGATCAAATGCAACAGCCAGAGACATTAGTACTCAAATGAAACTTAATTTTGCAACATAGGAAAAAATTATCATGGAAGTTGACTCCTTCAACTTGGGAATATCCTTTCACTACCAGTTGAGCTTTGTATTTCTTGACTCAAACTGCTACAATCATATTTTTTTTGAACACCCACTTGCTATCGATGGTCTTTCTTCCACTAGGTAATTCGAGCAAATCCCACGTCTCATTCTTATGCAAGGATTTCGTGTCTTTGACCATGGTGTCCTTACGGATTCTACCTTCTATCGATTTGACTGCCTCCCTGACTGACCTGGGATCCTCATCAGTGGTAGATAACATAAATGAAGAAAAAAAACAGATAAAATATACCTTTCGATTGGTTTTCTTACTCGTTCTGACCTCCTTACAATCGAGGTTGTCTTTTCCACCTCTTCATTTGATAATTTGGTTGACTCATATGAATCATCTTCTTTGTTCCTCAATTCAAACCTCACCTTCTTTGTATTTTTCTCTATTTTGAACCAANGCCTAGTTGACGTCAACAAATCCATGTACATATACTTCATTTTCAACTCTAGGTTTCCCTTGGCAGCATATAACATAATCTTTTGTGCCACACAAATACCTGAATACTCTCTTGAAAGTTGTCCAATGCTCTTTTCTAGGTGTCGACGTGTATCTACTCAACACTCCTGCTGCATGGGAAATGTATGGTTGAGTGTATACCATTGAATACATTAGAATACCAACAACACTTGCATTGGGAACACGTGCCACACCCTCTATTTCTTTCTATGTCTTTGGACATTGTTCAACAGTTAACCTTACTCCCATAGGAATTGGCACCTTTACAGGTTTGGAATCCTGTATGTTGAAACACTTCAAGATTGTTTCAATATATGTCCTCTATTTCAACCAAATATTTCGAACTTCTCGATCTCTCTTGATATCCATTACTAGAATGAAGTTTGTTGCACTGATATCCTTCATGTCAAACTTGTAGGATAGTTGCTTCTTCACCTCCTTTACCGTTTCCATGTTGTTTCCGATCAACAACATGTCATCAACATACAAGGCTACGTATACAAAATTCCCACCCTCTTCCTTGGAATATACACAATGATCAACTTTGCTTCTAAAAAATACCAAACTAAGGATGTATGTGTCAAAATTTTGGTACCGCATCCTTGGAAATTTCTTTAGACCATAAAGAGATCTTTTCAATTTTCACACTAGCTCCTTCTTTCCCTTTACTACAAATCCTTTAGGATGTTTCATGTATATTTATTCTTCCAGGTCCCCATGTGGGAACATTGCATTCACATCCATTTTCTCTATTTCAATATCAAATGCAACAGCCATAGACATTAGTACTCCAATGAAACTTAATTTTTCAACATAGGAAAAAATTATCATGGAAGTTGACTCCTTCAACTTGGGAATATCCTTTCACTACCAGTTGAGCTTTGTATTTCTTGACTCAAACTGCTACAATCATATTTTTTCTGAACACCCACTTTCTATCGATGGTCTTTCTTCCACTAGGTAATTCGAGCAAATCCCACGTCTCATTCTTATGCAAGGATTTCGTGTCTTTGACCATGGTGTCCTTACAGATTCTACCTTCTATTGATTTGATTGCCTCCCTGACTGACTTGGGATCCTCATCAGTGGTAGATAACATAAATGAAGAAAAAAAATCAGATAAAATATATCTTTCGATTGGTTTTCTTACTCGTTCTGACCTCCTTACAACCGAGGTTGTCTTTTCCACCTCTTCATTTGATAATTTGGTTGACTCATATGAATCATCTTCTTTGTTCCTCAATTCAAACCTCACCTTCTTTGTATTTTTCTCTATTTTGAACCAATTCATACTCAGACTTATCTCTGAATTCTCTGAAGACCACATCTCGATTGTACGTTGTTCTCCTTGAAGTAGGATCCCAGAGCTTATATCCTTTCATTCCTTATTTGTATCCAATGAAAATACATTTGACTACCTTCTTATATAACTTGCTCCTCTTTTCCTTGGGAACATGCACAATAGCATCACATCCAAATACTTTGATATGTGAAAGCAAAGGATTATTTCCAAAACATACCTCATGTGGAGTCGTGTCAACTAGTTTCGATGAACAAGCCATATTTACTAGATATTTTGCAGTGTTGACTACTTCTACCTAGTATTCTTGTGCGAGCCCATCACCACTAAGCATGATCTTTTCTTTGTTCATCAATGTTCTATTCATTCTTTTTGAAACTCCATTTTCTATGGGGTATATGGTGTGATATTTTGGCGTGTTATGCCACACTGCTTGAAAAACTGCTCAAAATCCTTTCCAAAAAATTCACTACCATTGTCAATTCTCAACACCTTCATCTTCTTATATGTTTTGTTTTCCACAAGAGATTTAAATTCTTTGAATTGATCGAAAACCTCTGATTTCTTCCTTCGAAAATACATCCATGTCTTCCTAGAGAAATAATCTATGAAAGAGATATAATACATGGATCCACCAAGTGAAGGGACTGTTACAAGTTCGAACACATACTAGGAATCAATTCTAGAATCCCCTTTTCCCTTGTTGATACAGATGGGAACCTAACCTGATTTTGTTTTCCATATATACAATGTTCACAAAAATCGATTTCTAAATCACATTTAGGAAAAAATTTAACCATACCTTTATTATGCATAGCTCGAAGTATTTTTTCTCCAATGTGTCCGATCCTCTTGTGTCGTAACATGGTTGGGTTGAATCGATGAGAAATTGTCGATTCAATTTGAATCAAATCAACTCGAGATGAGTGAAGTCGAGTTGACTTCAAGAAAAATAATGTTGTTGCATCCAATCGAGTTGACATTCCCTAGCAGCTTGTATAGGGTTCCAATCCAAACTCATTTCATTAATACCATCGCACCCATAACCCTTTTGCATGTATCCTTATGAAATAGAGTGTGCACTCCTGCATCACTCATTTTGCTTACATATATCAGGTTTCTTGTCAAAATCGGGATATGTAGCACACTTGTCAAGGTTCTACTCCTCCCATCTTGTAGTATCATTTGAACTCTTCCCTGTCCAAAAATTTAGATTGTTGAGTCATCACCTAAGAACACATATCCTTCATAACTCTCATATTCATAGAACCATTCTCGGTGAGGTGTCATATGATAGGATGTTCCTAATTCGATCAACCAAACATCTTGATCCGACTATGTATTGGTCGATCAGATACACATCACCTCCTTTATCTGGAATAATTGTTCTCCCAGTGAACTTCTTCTCATCGAATCTTGTACTGACTTTCATTGCCTTAGACTTGCAATCATTTTTATAATTCTCAAATTTATCACATTCCCAACATCTTCTCATAGACTAAAGTGAGGATTTAGATCTACCCTTCAACTTAGACTTTCTATTGAAGAATTTTCCTTTATCTCTGTCAACTGGTCGACCCATCACCATTAAAACATCTTTGGTTGATCCTTCCATGTTCTTTCTTCTAATTTCTTTTGACAATGGAGATGCAACCACGCCTTTTAGCACTAATGTGGTCGAATTACTCCCTATAGCCACGACTAAGCTATCACAAGAGTTTAAAAAAGAACATAATAAGATAATACATTTCTCCTACTCATTGATTTTGATATCTATAGATGATAACTGACTTATTATAGTATTGAATGCATTCAAATGATCAGTTACCGAACTACCATCACTCATCCTTACAAGATACAATTTCTTTCTAAGGAACAACTTATTTACCAAGTATTTTGATTGGTACAAGCTTCCCAACTTGTTCCACGGTTTCTTGGTTGAGCCTTCTCCTAAGACATTCAACAAAATTGAATCTGCAAGACACAGTCGAAGCATACTCCTTTCCCTTATCTTGAATTTCTCCCATTCTTCCCTCAACATAACTGTCAGAATGGTACCTAAACAGATTGTTGCCCATTATTATTGATCTACAAGGAGATATTCAATTTTAAGCTTCCAAAGATCAAAATTTTGGGCATTGAATTTTTCGATCTCTATTCTCGAACTACTTACAATTCTTTCAAGCACAACTTTAAATATCTCTGAGTTGTGACTTTTACTAAACCTAGGGTTTAGCTTAGATCCAAGATTATCAAACCAAGCTCTAATACCACATGTCAGGGAATATACTTCCACGCTAAACCCAGTAGAAAAGAAGAAGATGGATTTAAACAAGAAAGTAAATAACAAAACAATCAAACTGTACACAAAGATTTTACCCTGAAAACTCAAACAGGAAAACCAAAATTCCTTCAGAATATTTCTCTCTTGTTGTCTTATTCATTTAAAATAAAGGGTTACATGACTAACCTTGGTATACACCTAAGACACAACCATCATCATACCTTCTTGTTTACACAAGAACAACCCTGCAACCAATTCGGCTTACATCTACATGATCAACATCCTCCCCCCTAAGATAAACATGAAGATCAACTACAACATCCAGTTGCATAATACAATTACAACATGCCTTATTTATAGGCTTTGTAGTAGGCAAAACCCTAAAGAATGGCACCCAAAAACGATTACAAGTCCACATAGATCATTGGCTACAAATCTCGCGAATAGCTGACTACCAGTCGGATTACCAGACGACCTCCACTTTGTCTTCAGTCATTTGCCACATGACCTCCCGATGACCTTTTGTCAGATGACCTCTCGACTTGTTGTCAATCACTTTGACTTCGATTTTCCTAGTCAATTGCTTCGACCTTCGACTTTCACCGCAAAAAACATAACAATCCAACAATTAAAAAATGACAATGAACATAACACATGAATTCAAGCGAGAACTCGAGAAGGCAAGGTGTCTAAGGTTTCATTAATTGTTGCTTAAAATCACAGATTTCCCAATATAGTGGCAGTGGTATGTGAGCACGAGCTATATGTGATGGGTTGGTACATCCTACCAATGAATACATGAGAGCTAATGAGAATTAAAATGCTTTTAGTCTTTAAATGTCAAGATAAGTAGTAGGGAATCATGAACATCCATAACTTAAAGTGGCCATACTTGTGGATTGTTGAAAGTATGATTTTATTTTAAAATTTTATAATATTTTTTATCCTTTATAAAAGGAATTAAAAAAAATTATATCTAGTTCTATTTGGTTTTAATTATACATTTTAAAATAAATTTGAAATTTAAATTGAAAAAAAATCAAATTTTACCACTAATTAATATTCAAATTATTATTATTTTTAAAAAATGTTTTTATTTTAGATATCAAAATCTAATATAATTGGACAACTATTTCACAGTAAATGTATTAATATTTTACACACATTTGGTGTAATATACATAGTTAACATTCTACTTAAAAAAATTCTTCCAAAAATACTTTGTTAAACACTTCACCCTGTAATGTAAAAAAGATTGCCTCACTTCAAGTTAAAAAGAATCCCCCATTTCACCATGTGATGTTACAAAGAATGCCTCACTTGAAATTATTTCGTTTTAAATGACAAGGAGATCAAAGAATGCCTCACTTGAAATTATTTCGATTTAAATGACAA
>JZKD02S0609516.1:175673-187168 GCA_000966675.3 Picea glauca | reverse complement strand
TTTTTATTGTTTTTTGGAAAAAGTTCATAACAAGAGGTTGGAACTGCATTTTATAAGAATGACAAACTTAAGAGATGCAAGAACTTTTCTCTTAATATGAAGTTAGCATTGAGTGCCATGTTACCTTAAACAAATTTGAGTTGTAGGAAAAAATGTGAGCCTTGTTAAGACCATAAATTTATGCTTGTTGCTTTGTTTAGTTTCTCTTTAGCTCATTAAAAATAAAATTTAAAAAGTAATTCTAGATTTAAGCATTAGAATTTTGAAAAACTTATTGGAAGGTTGTAAAAAATGCATTAGATGTTCAAGACTAGAAAATTGAAAAAGCACTAGTTTCATGAGAGTGTCTAAGATGATCTTGAATGATCACCTATATTATATGTATTGTAAGTTGTGAGATTATTACTAAACACGTAAAAATTATTATATAAAGGAAAATGATAAAGAAAATTATGTAGAGAATGTATTTCTAACAAAATTAGGGTTTGAGAAAAAACCAATGATGGTTTTGAAAAACTTAATGTGGGGCATGCCACCTTCGAAGTGAAAATTTCTAGAAAAAACACTAAAAATAATGGGAGTTGTTGGGCCCTTTGCTTTTGGATAAGGAGTTGTGTAAGAAGGACTACAGTCCCAGTTTTGGCCTAGTACGAGTTGCACAAGCTACATAAGAAGCTGGACAAAAGAGCAAGGAGAAGAAACATAAATCAGTTGCGAAAATGACAACGCAACGCCAACAAAGCAAAAGCAGTTGCAACAGAACAAGAAAATGTGCAAGCCAAAGCCAGAAGACACAGCTGAGCTTATATATAGGGATGAATATGATTGTAAAAGGGTTGGATCGTGATTGTAAAAGGGTTCGACTCGATTCTTCCCTTGTTGTTAGGTTGATGTCATAATTGTTGTTGTCTGTTGTTGAGAAGTCGAGTTTTGAGTTCTGTAATGTAATATGTACACCATTATGAGAATTAGTGCTCTACGACATGGGTCGAGAACCAGGATTTTGTAACAAAGAACTACTTTGGAACTTTGAGGTTGTAATTGAGAAAGATCTAAAAATAATACATGAAGAAGGATAAAAGATTTTAAAATATGTTGCGTCTTTCTGTGTTTATACTTCTGCATTATATATTTACAGTACTTCTTTATGATTTATAAGTTCCACATGATGTTTCTATGTTTGAATGCTTTCCGCAACCTAATTAGCGTCAGTTCTTGCGTATGTGAGTTCAAATATGTTTCGTGGTTATATGTCTTGCGCAAGATTAGGATGAATCTTGAAGGTTCTGTGAACCCACCTAAGTATTCTCCTTGCCCTTCCCTATCCATTTGTCTCAACAACGCTTCGAGTGAGACTTCTTCTCTTCAAAGGAGATGAAAGTGCTAGCACTCTAGACTACACGGTACCTTTTGTTGGTAACTTGAGAAGGACCCTGGTCTGATCAAACTCGTGCCAACAAAATGGTTCCTTTGACGAGACCTGTGTTAAAAGGGACCCTGTAGGGAGGATGCTTCTGTGGATTCACAGATCTAATATTGAACAATGGTGGGAGAGAAACTGTGACGCCTTCATATGGAAAGAAATGGAGTTGAGAAGAAAATCAGTGGAAGATACACAGGATGTAGTCTTTTACTAAGAAAGATCGAGCGACCAGTACGAGATATTCTGGGTTAAGTTCCTGGAAGAACTTTTCCATTGGACAGATAGGCTCCAAGAAGCTCCAGAGTTCCAAGAATGAGTCAAGAGGACATGTACTTGGGATACGGAAAAGATTGCAACACTTAAGTGGCTGGATTGTCTAGTCACGCGAGCGATTGATTTCTGGGTCAATACCACATTAGAAGGATACGTTATTGAGTTTGTAGCTGAGAATCACCAATCTTTTTCACGATTAGAGGAGGATTCCAAGAAAGACGTAAGGGGAAGACTGTTGAGAGAAATCCCCCTGTGGATTAAAATTTTCTTGATAGAAGAGGAGATCTTGACTATGTCCCCGACTGAGATGGCAGTGTAAACACCCTCGCTTGGGGTAGAGCGAATTTGGGGTGGAGTCATGGACTAAGAGAGGGGAAGGGTTCTTTGATAAGCGGGGGAAACAACAAGAAATGGACTCAAAAGATGAGCGAGCCTTGAAAAGAGCCGCCATAGTTGAGAAATTGTGGTGTGGTAAGATCAAGAAAGAAACAAAACAATTCAAGAAGTTGCGGAAAGAAGTCAGACCAGGGGAAGTAGAGCAAAGACAGATGGAAGAGTTGCAGAAGATGAGAAGACAAAAAATACTGGCCAGTGAAAGATTAAGTGAGAGAGAAGCGCAGAGAGAAAGAAGTCCCTAGGAGGGTGGACAAGAAGGAGAAGGTGTATAAGCAAGAATGGATCTTGAAGAGGAAAGAGAAGATTCAACCCCGATGACATGAAAGATCGAGAATTTGACTGAAGAGACCGTTCTAGAGGAAGAAAACGAGACCCTCCAGATCAAACAAAAATGCCCCAAAGCCAGTGGAGCTAGCCCCAAATTGCCCATACCCTAAGTGTCTTCTATACAAGTGGTAAGTTTGATACTACCCTCTTATGCTAGTTCTGTTCCAGTACAATTAGTTAGTCAGTCACAACCAGGAAGTGCGAGTACAGGGAGGATATTGGGATCCCCTGGTAGATCGCAAGCATGATTGTTAGGTTTCATTTTGATAAGAGCAGCAAGATCAACAATGGATGGTCACATGGGATGTTCAATTTCCCGATACCCAGAATTATGGGGTAAAGGAGACGAAGATGTTGAGCAACACTAGTTCTTGTGCGAAGTAATCTGGAGATCCAGAGGGACTTTGGATGCAAATAAGTTGGTTGAGTTCTAGACTACCTTGAGAGGTCGTGCTCTCAAATGGTACATGAAGATTATTGAGACATGAGTGCTAGGTATGCAAGGTCAATCGTTCACACTTGGCCAGGTATGGACAAGGTTCATAGCGGAGTTTAAGCTACCTCAGTCAGAACAACAAGCTCTGTCTGAGTTGTGTGAGATCCAACAAAGGGAAGGTGAATCAACCTAGGAATACAACCAAAAGTTTAAAGATGCTATAGGGAGGTTAGCACATCCAATCCATGAGGAAAATCAAAGAGAATGATATATTCAGGGATTTCTACCTCTGACATGGATTCCGCTAACGCAACAATTGATAGCCACTTTGATAGACGCCTTAGAACAATCGATGAAGATTGAAGACAGGTGTACCAGATCTTATATAGAAGGACATTTGGTGAATGAATGTCCACGAATGAGGGGAATGGGACCTCCTCAGAATCTAATGGGACCCTCACCAGGACCCACGAGAGGAGTTGCGCAAGTATCTGCGAGCTTACCATTCCATAACTCCACTCCATATTATGCTTCTCTAGGGAGCCAAGTAGCACTAGTAGTTGAGTATTGTGAGATTTTCCGAATTCATGGGCATGGGCCGAGACAATGCCCCATTATGCATAAATATTCGACAGTACCAAATACAGTACACTGTGAGTTCTGCGCATCTACCACACATACTGCCAATCAATGTAGAGCGTTGGATGCACTTGCAGATAGGTTGGACCGAACAACATTCAGGGTGAATGAAAACCCTCAGGGATCAGGAAGAGGTCGAGGAGGTGGAGCCGGAGGAGACTTCAAAGGACGAAGAGCCGGGGGAAGAGGGCCAAGCATATGTTACAACTGTGATGAGCAAGGCCATATGATGAGATATTGTCCTCATCTGAGGCGACCATGGTGCTCTTATTGCAGAACCAATGGGCACGCAATTGAAGATTTCCCTGAACTGATTGCAAAATGGGAAGATCGGGTACGTCAACGAGGAACTAACCTCATTATTTCATAAATCAAGAGAGTTATTAAAGGACAATTTCCCAATCTTAATATCGTTACTCGAGGAGGAGCAAAGACATGAGTTGATGCTGATAATCTACCTCAGATCCAGAAAGCAACACCTAAAGAAGACAGGTATGACCCTCTAAGAGAGAATTTGTTCTTTAAAAATGCCATAGAAGTATTTCAGAATATCCCTAGCCTTGAGATGAAAGAGAATCCCCCACAGCCTATTGTTTACCCTAAGATTTCACAAGTCCCTGCTTCACCCCCTGCACCCAAAAACCCTATAGTCACACCAAGACAACCTGATCAACCTCAAAATGTAGTTGACCTTTGGTTTCACTTTGATATTCTCAGGAATGACCAATTAACAAAGAAGTTGCACAACGTGCTATACCTAGTTTTAGGGAATGAAGAACCCACAGAAGAAGGAATAAGGACTAATCTTCCTGAGAAGAGTGCTCAAAGGGTGCAAAGAAGGAAAGTATGAACTAGAAAATAATTCAGACTAGTATCCCAGCTAGACGAATTTGAGATTAAGGGTGTTATTTTGGATCTAGGATATAATGTGAACATTCTTTCTAAAAAGATTTTGGAATCCTTAGGAAAACACCAGTTGACATATTCCCCAATCTAGCTAAGGATGGCCAACCAGTATTGTATTTTCGTGATAGGAAGACTGGAGAATGTGCAAATAGATGTTGCGGGAGTGAAGACTATAGCTGACTTTGAGGTGATTGAGATCATGGGGGATAAGGACCCTTACCTTGCACTACTTGGAATTGATTGGGCCTATGACAACTATGCAATGATTGACCTAAAGAAAGACACCATGAAGTTTGAGGTGGGTGGAATCAAGGTAGTTCAACCCTTGGATCCATATGTAGGCTCCATATATACAGATCCAATAGAAAACAATATGGAGGGAGAAGATTTGGATCATTTGTACAATGTAACAACATGAACAAGATAATATTATATAAATCCTACTGCTGATGGATCGGTAAGTTGGAGGAGTATACAATCAGTGGATGAAGATTCAGAACTAGAATTTGACAGTTGGAAGCAAGGATCATACGAAATATTCTCAAGGAGATGCACAACTGTCAGAGCAACTAGATGGGTTGGGACCATTTATAGTTGCAAAGATCCGACCTTCAGGAGTAGTCAGACTTGCGAAACTGGATGGTATGCTGCGGAGATGATGGATGAATGGCACTCTCCTAAAACCCTATATGTCTCAGAGCTGAGCTAAAAGGACTGTTGATCTAGTCTGAAGGAGCATGTCTAATAGTCAGATTTGAGTTTTTTGCAATTTTTGTAAATTGAGTTAATAAAGTCGATGTGTGCAGTGTTGCGCCGCGACATGTAGTTCATTTATTTTTCTGTCTATGTGTTGTTTGATGAAAAACTACTTACTCAACAACATAGGATCATAAGTGTAAAGAACCCATTAATGACAATCATTAATATGATGGGGACCCCTTTGTGGTCGGAGGGAGAACGAATCTGAACGCAATCTGAGTCCAAGTGCCACACGAACCTAGTCTAGTCACAACCTTTATTGCTATTACGGTAACCTGACTAAATTCAGTTAAGCCATAAAGCCACAATACATGAATATGCCATCAGTATTTGCACTGGGATTCCCATCTGTCAAACAGAAAGGTCTAAAATCAGCCACGTTCCTATCCAACCTGCATAGTAAATGCTAGAATCGCCCCATAGGATTTCTCCTGTTAACTCATCCCGTCAGACAACTCAGATCCAAGTTGCGTCCATAGGGTCATGATGAACAACAATTATTACTGAACTTTCCAGGTAAGACCGGGTATAAGGCTCTGAGAACTCGCCATAGAATGCATTGTTTTCAGAGAGAACTTTGCGATTTTCAAATTATATAGAGTGAGAAATCCTGTGCAATTATAAAACCCATAGTTGTGATCCCCAATACTTATTTCGCTACAAAATTTCTTGATAACTTAGAACCCACAATGCCGAGAGATATAGGAAGTCGAGGCACCATGTCCAAAGATGCAGTACCGGATGATCCCTGCGACCCCCAAGTTGAGGTCATGGGTGACCTCAAGGGGAAGGTGGAGCAAGTTAATCTCCTCAATCTAGAATTAACAGATCCAGTCTTGCTCCCCCAAATGGACATAGACGTCTTTTGGAGTGTCGCTCCAGAGGCATTGGGAGGCATGCAGTTTGTGCCAAAGCCTGAATTCATCAACCTCTTCAACTCAAATATCATGAACCTCAGAGACTTACCAGTGTTCGATAGCACTGACGATGTTGCATGGTGCACCAAGTTCCTAATCAGCAGGGTGCAAGACAAAAGTATTTGGTTGGATAGGTAGTATCCAATCCATGCCGAAGACATTCATCAACTTACTGGACTGTACCTCGAGGGTGAGAACGTGTCCAAAGGATTCCAAGGCCCCAATAAGCATGGAAAGAAGAAAGGGGAACCCAACCTCTACGAAATGTTACACACGTAGAGGGGGAGGCGCACGACCAAAATTGACCCCATACTACCAGAGACAGTCAGGACTAGTTGCTACATCATATCCAACAAGGTTATGAGGTCGTATTACAAGGGAGAATTCATGCTGGATGCATTATCAGTAACGTATTTTTGCGCCAATGATGCTTTATTCAATTGGTGTAGTTCCCCGATGGAGGAACTACTTGTGGATTGCGAGGAAGCCCAAGAGAAGGGAGGCACCTCCACATATGAATACCTACTGCTTGAGTTCACAATGCTAAAGTGGACACCACTCGCTGGAAGACCATTGGTGCTAATAGACAAGGGGCGCCTTACGAAGATGTTTGAGCCATGGCATTCTGGGATGGACTCGGAGAACACGACCTTCAACAACATGACTTTCTCCAAGTGGTATAACGGGCTGATCGACGCAACACAGAGGTTGCACATTTGGTAGGATCTCCTCAAATGAAACACAAGGAACATCGCCTTCAACATGAATTGACACCATACGTTTGTATAAACGAGGCATGCCAACATGGAGAACTTCCATTCGAGGATGTTTCCATTCTACCTAGATGAGGAGGCCTTCGACAAAGAGGTAATGTCATGGTCGGGAGTTAAACACAACCTGCGCAAGTTAGGGATGCATTACATTTTTCTTGTAGAGCTACTGAAGAAGAAACATAAAAAAGAAGGGGTAGGATCGATCTCAGTCCTATAGTCACTGAAGAAAGGAGCTTCGACACATGCGTACTTTGAGGAGGAGGAGGAGACGCGACCACTGGAGCAAAAGAAAAGAACACTGTCGATCTTATCGCAGCTGCCAGAGAAAGCCATGTTGACAGGTATGGATGTCAATGAGATTCTGAGTGCTATGTTTATCACAAAACTAGTGGTGAAGAAGTTCATAATCGAGGTTTCACTGAGTAAAGTTATGAACCCCAACCCCTTTCATCCACCATCTCCCGCACTCGCTTAGCGGTCCAAGCAACCCCCATCATCCATATTCAGGGTGACCCTGAGCCTAACACCCTTCCATCCACCATCATCACTGAGCACCATCCATCACCACCACAACCCCAGTCGCCACCCCTACAAACCAATAGTCCACCCCAAATTACTGATCTAGAGCCGATGCAGCTCTATCCCCCAGAACAACCAGAGCCAAAACTCCCAGAAACAAGCCCATATTTACCTGAGCAGAGACCAGAACTTCCTGGTCCAAACCTAGAAGTACCGAAGCAAAGATTGCAGCTGACTGGTCCGAACTCAGACACCCAAGACCAACAAATTGTGCCTTTTGTGCAACAGAAGGACACTCAAACGGTAACGGAGCGATAAGCTCAAAGCCCCCAACACATTTCCTCAATGTCCAAGGTTGAGGGTGGCCATGGAAGTGCAACTCTAGAAGAAACTGCAAGTAAAGAGAAGGAGCTACCAGAGGTTCATAAGGAACTAGAGTCAACCTCTGGGTAGAACACAACATCCGTGCAGGAACAGATGGAGCTGGTTCTCCAGAACCTTGAGCAGTGCATAGAGTTGTTGCAACTCTGCCTGGATAGAACAAAGGTTTTGATACTCCAGCCATCAACGTTGAGGTTGAGTCTTGCACCACAACCATCCATAGGGGAGGAGGAGGTAGAGACTCCTTCAGAACATTCAACGGCTAGTGGACTTCCACCGTAGACCCGAGTACCTAGGGACACAACATCGTCTTCTCCTGAGCTTGCATAATGGACAACGACACACTTAGTTGGAATGATTAAAGAATCAACTGATCAATTAAAGCAAAGGATCCAGCAAGCCGAGAGGTCTTCTGAGTTCGCAAGGGAGGAAGTGCTCCTTGCGCAAGCGTACAGAAAGTAAGAAGCACATGAAAATATCCAGGACAAGCATAGATTGGAAAGAGTTCAAGAAAGGCTTGTTGAAGCTTGGTCGAAGATTTAGAAGGTCGCACCCCAACTGCACGAAGCCAGGGATGCAGGAGAACCGGGGCACCAGATTGAACTGCTTCAAGGAGCATGGTCACAATTGGCCATTAGCGCAAATCATCTGGAAGTGCAGTTGCGATAGACTCAAGAAGAAGCAGAGCAATAGCCTTGGAAGCTGCAGGAGAAGATGGAGAAGATAGTGCTGGAAGGAAACAATGCCCGAGCAACACTACATAAGTGCACAACTGAGTGCACAAAGATTTTCAAGGAAGTTAGGGATTGGATGGGTATCATCGCTAGGCGCAACTAAACATTGGAGGATGTTCACACTAGAATCCAAGTGCTGAATGAAGAATTTGCGACCACGATGGATCCTCTGGAGCAACAACACAAGTTTGACCAGATCCAACAAGCAGACAATGAACTGAATGCTCTATTTGAGGTGCAATCCGTAGTGAAGAAGGAGTTGTGTGACTTTCGGCCTGTCACTCAGACAATTTATATGTAGATGCATCAAGTCGATGCAACAACATATTCTATATGGAACTCATTGGTCGCATCCAATCCCAAGGGATACATTACATATGTGACCCAACATTTTGTCGCCTCACTCCTTACCAGGAAATGGTAGGATAAAGTTGGAAGCTTCCAAGAAGTGAAGAAGCAGACCTTGGAGTTGGTCCTAGATTTGGGCCCTTCATTTGAAGAGGCAAAATAAGAGAAAGTGAAAGAAAAAGAGAAAAAGAAAGAGGAAAAGGAGGACAAGGGAAAACAACAGTTGCTCTTGGAAGTTGCGAAAGAGCCGAGTACTTGAATAGAGGGCGAGTCAAGGTTTGTGGTCGGAGCCTGTTGGACCCTTTGTTTTTGGATAAGGATTTGTGCAAGAAGGACTATATTCCTAGTTTTGGCCCAGTATGAGTTGCGCAATCTACATAAGAAGCTAGATAACAGAGCAAGGAGAAGCAACATAAATCAATTGCGAAAAGGACAACGCAATTCCAACAAAGAAAAATCGGTTGCAACAGAACAAGAAAGCGTGTAATCCAAATCCAGAAGACACAACTTAGCTTATATATAGGGACAAATATGATTCGAAAAGGGTTGGCTTGTGATTGTAAAAGGGTTTGGTTCGATTCTTCCCTTGCTGTTAGGTTGATGTCATAGTTGTTGTTGTCTATTGTTGAGAAGTCGGCTTTTGAGTTCTGTAATGTAATATATACACCATTATGGGAATTAGTGCTCTGCAACATGGGTCTAGAGCCAGGAGTCTGTAACAAAGAACTACTTTGTAACTCTAAGGTTGTAATTGATAAAGATATGAAGATAATATATGAAGAAGGGTCAAAATTTTTAAAATATGTTTCGTCTTTCTGTGTTTATACTTCTGCATTGTATATTTACAATACTTCTTCATGATTCATAAGTTCCACATGATTTTTTTGTGTTTGAATTCTTTATGCAACCTAATTAGCTTAAGTTCTTGCGTATCTGAGTTCAAATCTGCTATGTAGTTAGATATCTTGCACAAGATCATGATGAATCTTGAAGGTTTTGTGAACCCACCTAAGTATTCTCCTTGCCCTTCCCTATCCATTTGTCTTAGCAACGCTTCGGGTGAGACTTCTTCTCTTCGGAGGAGATGAAAATGCTAGTGCTCTAGACTACATGGTACCTTTTTTTGGTAACATGAGAAGGACCTTGGTATGATCAAACTCACACCAACAAGAGTGTTGAGGATAAACTAGGTCAAAGACACCTAAGGTGTGATAAGCCAAGGTAAGAAACTAGAAATCTAATTCTTACAAAAGATGCATGAGAGGCCTATGTAGAGTAGCATCATGGGGGATAATATTTGAAATACAATGCTAAAATCTAAGAGAAGGTAAGTGATGTAAGAGAAACCCTCCCTGTTCAAGTCAATGATCGTACACAAAGTTTGATTTTTGTACTTAGTGTTATTTTGCATTTGTCAAGTTGTTTTCTCTTTTACATGACATAAATTTTAGAGTTGAGTCATGAGATATAACCTCATGGGAAGGTGTGTCACATGATGATCTATAATTTCCTATTTATTTCTCATGTATTGGGTCTTCAACCTAGCCTTGACATGGATTTTCATATTCGCAGTGTGAATTTTTCTTCAAGTGGTAAAAATTGTCAAATTTAGTGAAAAAAACCCTTTTCGTAGATTGAAGGCATGAATTTGGTGATGAACTGGAATATTATGGGATATTGGTTTTGTCACTAGTATCACAAATACAACCTCTACCTTCATACTCACTTTTGTATGTAGTTATACAGGCCTTGTGTTCATTTCACTAAGGCACTCATTGCATTTTTTGACTGTGTATTAAAATCATTCTTTTAAGTGTTTTTGCACAATAGCAAGTTTTATGATTCAAATTTGAAATTTGGAAATGTGAAGATGCCAAAAATGATATAAATAACACTTGGTGATTTGAATTACTTAAATTGTACCTTCCTACAAATTCAAGTATGTTTTTTTGCTGTAGGTGTTTAGAAAGTGTAAGAAAATATCCATTGCTAAGTTGGTAGTTCAACAACATGCGTGTGGAGGTCCTACAGAGGTAGGGCATAGAATCGAGAATGAAACATGCATGCCACATAAAGAGACTTAGGCAGACAGTTGATTTGAAATGTCTTATTTGCAAGTTATAAAAGTGAACTTATTTTTCTCAATACTAAAAAACACATAGTGAATAATTACGAATTGTGGAATTGAAGAAAGAATAACAAAAATAATAAATAAGTGACAAAGATGAGGTTGATAACAGAGTTCACCCCTCCCGAGCTACATCTCCAGGTCTACTTCCACTGAGTGACCGCTTTATTAATGATGTTCAAATTCTCATATTACATAAAAAAATATCCCACCTGCATATAATGTTGTCTCCGACTTTGCTACAAGGCTCTGACATAATGGAAAAATCACCTCCCAAAACTAGGTTTCCATAACTAGGCCTAAAACCCACTTCTCCAATGTATTTTATGTAGGAAACATGTTTGCATTTACAAAAATACCAAGGCGATTCTTTACAGTATGAACCGTATAATACAATTTGGTAAAATATATTTGTTTAAATAACTAAGGTTCTATGGTTCAATATTACTCGATCCAATTTTTATGGTCATTGAATATTTGATTAATAAAAAATAATATGGTATATTAAACCATATAATATATGATCTAACAAATTG
>JZKD02S0609516.1:127570-142027 GCA_000966675.3 Picea glauca | reverse complement strand
TACTCCTTGCTCTCCTTTCCAACTTCTCCCAATATTCTTTTGACATACCAGTAGGTGGTGTACTAGTAGTTTGTGCACTAGTAGGTTGTGTACTAGTTGTCTGTGTGCCAGTAGGTTACGTACCAGTAGGCTGTGTACCAGGATCCACAACGATCCATTGTTCTTTGTCTACAAGAAGTTCCTCCATCTTCAGCTTCCATAGCTCAAAGTTTTTACTGTTGAACTTCTCTATCTTGATTCTAGAAGAACTCGCCATTCCTCTTCCTGCACTCAAATCACCACTGCAAAATCTCCCACTAAACCCAACTTTATCACAGACTAAAGATAAACTTGATCTATCATGACCGAGCCAAAACCTCAACAACAAAGGCGTCCCTCTGAAGCCAAAAATGAGCTCTAATACCACATGTAAGTTTTAAACCTACGAAGTAAAGCAATGCATATAGATTCTTAAGAAAAACATAATTTAATCAATGTCTCATACACAGAGTACACAAAGATTTTATACCAAAAACCCTCAACCAGGAAAACCTTTCTTATATTCATTATATCAAATTTCACCATTCACTATACAATATATACAATGTTTTTAGGTATTCCGTAGATACCAAAACCTTAATCCCTAAAACCGAGATTATTTTTAGTAAATTGCTAAAAATAGAAAAAATCGCCCAAAAAAACATTCGGGGCATTGCCCCGGGCTATGATCAGCGCCAAATGCTACACATAACTAGGGGGGGGCATACCTCCCCCCCCTAGTACCCCCCTAGGAAATTGCTTAGTGCACATGACACATCTAGAGCACTACTACGAGGGATCATCAAACACAGCTGTCGAATCTGACGCACCCACACACGCACATGAAAAGAATATAACACATACCCAACAATATCCTCTTCCTTTCGGTCACTCACCCTCCAGACCCAGGATCAGGCATCCCCTTCTCTACTATATACTCCCTTGGGTGATCCATCTTGCCTTGCCAAGTTTTTCTCGCACATGAAGAACTACCCACCGTGTGCATGATACCAATAGTTTACAAGAAGTATTAAGGTATCCTCTTCCTTGTGGTCACTCACCCTCCAGGCCTAGGCTCAGGCATCCCCTTTTCTGCTATATAATCCCTCGGGTGATCCATCTTTCCCTGCCAAGGTTTTCTCGCACAAAAATAATTCCAGAGACTCTATCGAGTCTTACAATCGAGGCGCCCATCAGACTTGCTCTGTTGAGGCATCCCTCCAGCTTGTGTTACCTCAACATAATATATTTCGGCGATCATGGATTATTACGGGGTTATCATGGCTCAGTAGTATCCATTTTTCATGATTTTCAGCTTGACATCCTCCTAGATCAATGAAAGTTAAGGACAAAGGTTACTCTCCTCCTCCTGGCATAGAAATAGATAGGGACGAAAGTTACTCTCCTTCTTCCAAATCAGTTTCTATTTCCTGCGATCAAAACATACCGCTTTTTTTTTTTTTTCTTAGTTCTTCCTCGAACCCAAGAGCTCAGTCTCTCATCTTTTCACTCTTCACATATATTTTCCCTTCACTTGTATCATAAGCATACAAAAATTCATGAGACATCATCATAAATTTTAAATGCATAATTTCCTTGTAAATCTGTTACCTACAGATTTCCAATTCTACATTTTATTTTCATATTTGTTCTGCACATGAACTAGATCCATAATTATGAGACTTTCCTTTCCATAGTGGTTTGAATCAACAGGTAATTGGTCTTCCTTATGGGCTCACAATGCTGCCATATTCAATACCTCTTTACTTCCTGCACTTTTAACTTCAATCAGCAAAACAAATTGTTAGTTTCCCATGAACATATATTTTTTTATATCTTTATAATGACGTCACAAAAAATTTTAGAGTTGTGCATACCAACAATTAAATTCACTTTCTCAAAAAGGAAAATACCATTCCTTGTAGTTTGGCTCAGCATGCAATTGGTCTTCTTTATAGGCTTACATCACTGCCATATCCATGACCCTTTTCTTCCTGCAATTCATTCTTTCCATAGCCAAACAAGCTGTTAGTATCTCATGAATCCATGTATATATCCAATGCACTCTTGCATTGATATCAAGTTTGTCACACTTTATGACAGGTTCTTGGCCATTGTGTATTGGAATTTAACTAACCTCTTCACCACATGGCTTATTCATTTTCATTCACTCTTACAACAGGACCATGCTGCCTACTATAGGCCGATCATGATCCCAAATCAGTACACATGAAACTAAAAAATTTCACATGAATGCCTTTAAGCATTCTTCCTTCATTAATAACCAAGGTGACAAAACTTATGGCCACCCAATTTGTTTTCCTTCCATGCTTACATAATGTAAGTAAAACATTGTAAGGTCCTCCTTCTTTACTGAAAATTCCATTGTCTGCCCTCATATGCAACATGCATTCCCTCAATGCATTCCATGCAACATGCTAACGATGAGCATCTTTATTCCCATAGATCCAGTCCCTGCGACCATAGTCTAATGTAGAGTGCTAAACTCTACCTTCCTTAACTGGCCCGGAGGACTCCATTTTTCTTTCCATGAGATCGAGAGCTATGACCTAAGCTCTATTCCTTTCAAGCATTACCTTTTCAATTCTCGTGTCCAGGTGCTATGATCCTGGCTAAGCACCTTGTCTACAAATCGACGGTGAAGATCCATCCCCCCCCAGATTCATGGTTGCAAGGGATTGCAGAACCTCAACTAGTTCGCGGTTTATTTATCCTTCTGATCTCTGCAACAGATGTAGGTCATTCGATCTATGATCAGACCCCAAACTCAAAAAAAAATTGTATTGAGTTTAAATTACGGGAATAGACTTCGTCGTTAACTTGTGTGCCTATTCAATCCCCGCAATGAATGTGGGTCATCAATCTTATTGAACGACTGACGTTTGATCCATTAACTCCAATGGATCTTGAAATCGATCTGACGACTGAGATCAGTTTCCTTACGATGAATGACTCGTGTTCATCTCCTTTGTCAGGTTCTCGATTAATCCTGATTCGATTAGAGTTTTCTTTCGCGATCATCATGATCTCGATCTGTAGTTGATTGAAGGGATTTCTACGATTTCTTTGTAAAGGTTTTTGACCCTCTTTTTTTTGCCAACAGAGATCATTTGGTTCAAATGTTATTACTTCATAAAATTAGTCTTCACTTCTAGAGGTTCACACCTCCATCAATCGGGTTCTCCCTTCTGAATCACACCCTACTTGGGTATCCATGGCATACAACTACCCTTTTAAAATTTTGTGCTTAACATTAGACAATAAAATATTTCAGAAAGGATTCTTACCCAATATTTTCATACCTGTTCTTGGCTGCTAGCACCCTCTTTTTGATTTTTTTACCTCATCAATAGTGCTTTTAGGGGGATTCTTACAGTTCTGTCAACAATCTTTCGACCGCAACCTTCCCATTGTCATCCTCTACTTGAGGGTTCCCATCATTGGTAACTGTCTTCCTCAATAGTTCCAATTCCTTTCTATAAAAAACATGCATCATTAGTTGTAATATCAATTAAAATGCATATATCATAACATCCAAATTCATAACTTCTTCAAAATGTCCTAGTATATCTTTATGCACTTYATCACATTATCTTCAAGGGTATCCATGAATGTAATACAGACAGTTCTCAACTGTTCCTGCAGTAATACAATCATCATCATTATGATGTCAAAACATTTTCTTTCATCAGTAAATTGGCTTTCTCATTCTAGAGGAAACATAACACATAACAAGAAGGGAGTTAGGGAATCTCCCCTTCTTCCAATTCTTTCTACACCGCCTGAGACTTTTTAGCCCAACTGAGTTATCTCTAAAGGCTTCACTGCCTTTTATTAACATGGCTTTAACCAAGCCTATTCAATCAAACATACTCCTATATCCATTCATTAGTCTTCTATTCATTACATGATGCTTTCAAAATATAATCTAGGATTCTTATTTATAGACAGGCTTTGCAGCCCATTGCCCAACCTTCAACAATTATTAGGGTTGTGACTATGTTCTTCTGACAGAGTCCTTATACAATTTCTTCATAGGGAACTCCCATCACATGCAACTTATTTACTGCACATCCACCACTACTTGTGATGGACTCAACCTTGAGTTAGCTTTAGCTGTTTACCAAATATTCCTTAAGAATTATAAACTTGCGTCTTGGTCAGGTACCCAAATTATGTATCCATACATATTCTGGTTTGTTAACTTACTTCCATGATGTACTTAACCATATTCATAATCATCAGCCTATGTGTAGATTCCATATGCATAGTTCATAGCCTACATACATCTCTACTTTACAATCAATCAACTCATGATTGTTTACAATCATTCTCATGTGACCTTCAAGGAAGAATCAATTGCCTCTTATTATGACAACAAAACATCCTTGCTCATCCACTCTTTCTTTTATTTACACAAATCTTTTTTGAGGGAATGGAACACATTCCCCTTAAGCTATCATTCAAAACATAACTTTCATGACCCTTCATAATGGAGTCAACCATGCAACCATGGTATTCTTCTACTATTCATTCAATCTTGGCAAGTGCTAATCTTGCCTCACATTTCACTCATCAGGGCAACCATATTGGGCCTTTAGTATACTTATACTCTTACATCACACATGTGCATCAATCACACATTTGGTATCATTTGTATCTAACCGAAATTAATATCAGGCTTCATATCAAGAAGCTTCTCAATGCATTAGATCCATGCACTCAAGCATACACACGCAATTAAGTATTCATCATACTAGCTTATTTTTATCATTAGTGTTCTTTAGTTAGATATTACAGTTGCTTACATGAATAATCTCACAGTTATAACTCATACTGGTGTTGCCTTCTCTTTATAGCAATGACCAACCAGGGTCACTCTCCCTTTTATACTATAGTAGCTGGCAGGAAAACTTTCTTGCCTCAACTTCTATAGGACTTTACTCATCTCACCTTTCCTCTGGTCATGAGGAGTTATATACTCCGAGTTTAATATAAAGAAACAATTATACTGCCAAGGATCCTACCTGATTATATCAGATTCCTTTAATCCCACAAAGGTATTGACCATTATATAATCAACCATCATCAGTCCCTGAGGTTCCAACCGCCCATTCTTAGAGGCAGTGTCACGAATGTCAGGTCATCCACCTTTTGGGCTTCAACTACCCTTGACAGAACCCTGCCACCTTCAACTGTCCATGTTCAAGTCTTATTATCAATGTTAATTAGAATATCCCTACTCAAGTAAGAGTAGTTATCACTTGACAAGGGTTAAATAAATTCTTCTTCTGAAATTCAACAAGAATTCTCAAAATCATACGTTCAATTTGCATTCCTCCTCCTTACGCGACTCATACATGATCCCAAGAAGGCCAAGTGTTGTAACCATGCTCTAATACCAATTTGTAACAGACCCATGATGGGGCATAAATAAAAAAAATAATTTATTTTTCCTCAATTAGTCAAATCCTCCATCCATGGCCTCTAATCCTGGTCAGTGGACCTTCAAAAATCTTGAGCTGAAGTAGCTCTTCGGTTCCCTACTAGAATATCTAAGAAATTGATCCACGGGTCTTTATAAGACTTCACCAGTGTGAACTAACACTAGGCGTAAGCCCCTCTCCCCCCATGTGGCCACTACTCGTGACCACAAGACTAACTAAAAGGCGTGTCGTGAAATAACGTATTGGGTCCTTGCGTGTGAGTCACCTCAACTCTCCTGATCTTTGATTTTGTGATCGAAGAATCCTCTAGGTGCTAGCTCCTCTTGCTAGGCTCCTTCGATTAAGGCATTGGGAGATAAACTGGGGCCCAACTACCAAGCGCTTTAGGTATTTGGATGTGAGTCCACCCTGACTCTTCTGATAGAGTTAGATCAATGGTCCATGGTCTTTCGTGATCCAAAAATCCTAATCTCCTCTCTCACGAATCAGGATTTCACATTTCACAACATTGGATGTTGGCTTACCTTTGTTTCCCCGATTCTTGATATTCGCTTTCCAGGTGAATAGTCCTGATCCCTCCTTCAATCAATGACTGTGATCCTTTCATGAAATTGGACTTCACGAGTTCTCACGACTCCTATCTCTAACTTCCCAAGTTGCGAGTCCGCAAAACAATGATATCTCGCCATGCGTCCCTTCTCAATGGACAACTAGGATCTTTTCATGAACTTGGACTTCACGAGTTCGCTCTCTTGTGAAACTCCAAAAAGGTTAAATCTCGTGCACTTTACTCTAGATCCAATGGCTGCTGGTTCACGTGCTCAGATCTAACCATTGAGATTTGATCTCCTCTACGTTCATTCCTCGTCATTTGGACTTTGATCTAACGGACCAGGTGGGTCCTGATAGATCCTTAGATCTATGACCCAGATCACATCGCGATTTCGGATTTTAGAGGTTTAGTCGCACTAACGCATGATTCTCCCATCGTGCAAAGTCCGAACTCACTGATCCGATGATCGAGGTGGGTCCCAATTGGTACTTATATCTACGACCCAAATCACATTGCAGTTTCAGGTTTCAGAATTCAAAGGATCCGTCCCTTTCATGATGATTATCAATATTCATCAGACCTACGAAGGCTGAATAAATTGAGGCACTAATGCATGTGTTATTTCCTCAAATCCAATGGCTGTGATAGACCTCAGATCTTCAGAAATGGATCTCATCTATTCAACTTCCAAAAGAAAGGATATTTCCTTTCAATACTTGAATCTTGCTATCCTTCCTGAGCTTCGTTAGTTATGAAGGATTTAAGAGTGTTACGCTCTTTATCATGTACTTAACACATAGAGGGATCTTCAACACAACTATTGCGCTCCTTCATCAAGTCTAAGAATTAACTGGTTCTAGGTTTTTGCTTGCCTCGTAGAGAGCCTGTGAATATCTACACTACCTCTCCTAAGCATAATAGACTCCATCCTTCAAGGGACTCAGAACGACTAGGAGGGTAGACATGCGTTCATGAAATTATGTCCAAGGTTGATGGACATACAGTTCGTGATTCTAGCTTAAGCCACCATAGGACGCAAGCATTTATGAGTATGAAACAAGTCCTATAAATATTATTTCCTACTTGCCTAATTTCTCATTCAGGCAGATACAAAGAAGGAAATATAGTATAAATCATTAAGCAAACATAACCATCCCTGCAACATTCATAGGATAACCAAATTTAACTCACAATACCACTTAAATACACAAGATATGTGATTACTTATCTATTACAGGTGGTAGCCAACTAACTGAATTTGGGTTTTCATCCTTCCACCCTACCATAGGCTCAGAGGAATTCATTCTTAGCACTCTGGCCACCCCCATGCCAAGCCATGATATCACCCGGGAACTCTCGCAGTTCTCAAGGATTCTTTCTCTGTTCAGCTTCTGCTCGAGCCCTGATCTCTGCAAATTTTAGATATTTCTCTCTGTTATGGCCTCAGAAAAGTTTATCATATGCTCACTCAGCATCAAGCTCACAACCTTCTATTCATTATCCCTTAGAGATCTCCACGCATCTCCCTTACAAGATTTCACTCTCTTCTGGTGTCTCCTTTATGGTTGTCCATGTGTATCTCTCTTACCTTCCTTCTTTTGGAAGGCTCCTGACCTATCATGTTCCTTCTATCAGAAGGAAGCTTGGGTCTGTAGGCCTCTATGGTACTTTGGGCTGACATTCAGCATCTCAACCATGCTTCCATTCATGGGGGTGGTTCATAATTCAACCATTGTTCCTTTCTTCATTAACTGATTTCTCTCCTTGGGATCTGAAGGAGGTTTATCATCCTCATCAAGGGAAATTTGGGGTTATTTGATATAATGAACCCTCTCATATGGTTTTCACATTCTTCCTCTAGTGATATCATGGSCAATACTTTCAAGGCTTCACCCCCATAGTCAAGTATTGGCAACTCAAACAATAATACATTTACATTGTCCACATGCCTTAGCATGATAATTCCTATTTTATGATTAATTACAAACTGGGGGAAACATGGATATTACACTCATCCTCCTCAAAAAGTCTATGTGTCAATGTGTGGAAACATGAGCATTAAACCCTAGCCCCCAAGTATGACGTCAAGCTCAAAAGGAAGACGTTTTTCCCCTCCTGGAAAAATCGCTTGGCATGTGAGGGCTAGGCTAAGTCTTCCACATCATCTTCTAGGTCTTGAACTCTTCATCTCTGTGATCTGGCATGTGGACCCTTGTCATCCAACTTGTGGGATTGCAGCCCTATAGAAGCCTAAGCTAGGCTTGTTCTCTCAAAATTTTCCACCAACTAGGTCCTGCAAAGACAAATGAGCATGTACTCCAAGGAGCTCAAGTCATAACATCATGATAAGTGAATCCAATCAATAAATGAGCCACATAAATCAAACAATTAATTTCTCAAAGACATTATGAAACTTTTTAAGATTGAAAATGGGAGGGTTGATGAGGTGTCCTATTGGGTAGATCTTTCCCTACGTCTAGGAGAGTTTCCAAGAGATCCCTCTCTAAGCCATGTAAAGTGGGTGAAGTGGTTGGCATCAAGACTCAATTGACATAGGGCTCATGAGATACAAGGGGTTGTAGTGTCTCATTCATGGGTTCCTTTGTAGAGGGTGTGTGGTACCTTCTTCCACAATGCTCTTTTTAAAAGCCCATTATTTTCCATTCTTTTATGCTTTCATATTTTTAAGGAAAGGTTGAAGGTCACTACCATGGCATGGTGTCCATATAATGGAAATGTCACCCACAAATACCTAGTGGAAATGACAAGGATAGCTCATGATGAGAGCCCCTTTCTCTCATCCATGCAACTAAGAGCCATTACCCTGGTTTGGTGACCAGATGATGGCAATGCCATACCACTAGATATTCATGGATGTGATAGGTTGGATCGTGATGAGACCTCCTATCCTTCAACTTACATTTTAAGCATTATTTATTATATTATGGGTCTCCTTTACTCAAAGATAAGCGTTTCACTTCTTTCTTGGGTGATCCCTGGGCGAAGCATCTGGAAGGTTCATACAAGTCTTTTATATTTCACCCAACATCAATCCCTCTGAGCCTTCAACCCCTTCTTCACATATAATGAGGGACAACCCCTTCTTGGGTCAACACATCATAAAATCCCAAGAGATAAGGAAATTGAGGGGAATAATGATGGAAAGTGGTAAGTATGGTCAGGAATGGTACGATGGCTCTTTAAGGGAGTTCCTAGTAGAAAACCCATCCCCAAGGAAGACCACTTAATAGGGAAAAATGTCAACCACCAAGGTGAAGTAGGGAAAAAGGCATAATTTCCAAGCATATATCATGAAATATAGAACAATCTAAGATACAACATACTCAATTGGATTAAATATTGAAATGATGCTCACCATAATAATGACTTGTACCTCATGGAGCAAGGCACTAGAAGCCAACTGATGTGGTGGATTCCATATGAAAATCTGTGACCATTTGTGGTGGTGAGAGGGGTTTCCAACTGTGCAAAAGGGTATTGTTGGCCATGTAATATTCTTGACACTCCATATCTATAACCTGAGGGCCTCGAGAAATAATCTCCTTAGTTATCCACAAATGGGGATAACGATTCCCATAGTTGTAACCTTAGTTCCATCATCAGAATCTGATCTAATATCCTGAACTATGGATGTGGTATTCTTTCTCTAATGTCGAGCCCAATTTGGTTTCATCTCTAGATGCAATTTCCAACAATGGTCCTCATCATGTCCTTTATTTTGACAATGAGAAAAAGATGGTCTCTCATCATCCTTCTTCATTGAATCATTCCACTTGAATTTCTCCTTCCCTTTGTTCTTGCCTTCTTTTGGCTAAACGGATTCCGAGGATAAATTTCCATGGTCATTCCTTCTAGTTGACTCAAGGTGCATCACTTGTGAACTAACTTCATCAAGGTTAGTTGAATTAAACATAAGAATTGTATGCTTAAAATAATCATGTAATCCACCTATATACTTTAACAAAGTTTCCTGTGTGTACAAAGGAATTCATAATATAAAATGTCTCTTCCTAAACTCATGAGTATACTCCTGTACATTTTTCCTTTTATGTTGCTTTATTGTTTGCCAATCCATCATTTCCTTTCATATATATGCCAAGGGATAAAATTGTTTTCTTAATGCAGAAATAAATTCATCCCAAGATGAAATAAATTTACCCCTTTGTTTGAGATCCACCTTAGTTTTAATCTCCCACCAAAGGAGTGCGGTACCTCCCAATTGAAGAGTATCTATTTGAATTTTAGTATTGTTGTCCACAATATTTTGAATCATGCAATAAACTTCCATTTGCCTAACCCAATTATCCAACTTTTCATCATTTATTTCACCATCATAAATAGGGAAATAGAACTTAATGTCAATCTTTAATAAAGAAAAATAAAAATAAGGTTTCTTAGAGTTCTTATTTACAGAAGAAAAAGAAGAAGAACTCCCACTCGAACTAGAAGAGGATGAAGATGACAAAGAAATTCCAGGAGGGTCACCGCCATCTCCTTCAACTTTTGTAGTTGTCCTCGATGGACCACTTTATTCCTTGGTATTATTTTGATCCTTGTACATTTCTTCCACCATGGATTGAATTTTCATAAATTCTTGCAATAAAGCTTCTTTGGAACCAAAAGGATTTTTTCTTGGTGACCTTGGTGACACCATTTCCCTTCTTTGGAATACACGTCCAATATCGGGATTAGATTCTTCTAGTGATCCTCCACCACACTTAAGTTTGAGTCGGGTTAACATCCACCACTTGAAAATTCTGTCAAACCTACTCTGATACCAAACTTGATCTGAAAATGTGACTTATTTCCAGGTTATAAAAGTGAACTTAATTTGCTCAATACTAAAAAACCCTTAGTGAATACTCAAGAATTATAGAATTGAAGAAAGGAAGAAATAATAAAGAAGAGACAAACAAAAGGTTGATAACGAAGTTCACTCCTCCTGGGATACGTCTTCAAGTCCCCTTCCAATGAGTGACCACTTTATTAATGATGTTAAAATGATCAAATTACATTAAAAGAGCTCACAACCTGCATACAATGTTTTCTCTAACTCTGCTACAATAGAAAAATCACCTCCCAAAACTAGGCTTCCCTAACTAGGCCTAAAACCCACTTCTCCAATGTATTTTATGAAGGAAATATGCAAGACACCTAACACCCTAATCCTTACTTAGGATGAAGCGGTGTACACATTTCCTCTTTTATCCACTGAGTTAATTTATCTCAATGAACCCCATAGATGGATTATGCTGATCGAGAGATTTCCAACGACTATAACCATGCTCGATTTCGATCTATAGATAAAATGTTATGGCTTCCTAAAGTTTTTGGACCTTCATTGGACATTTTCTACCTTATTAACATGTGGCATCCATTTGGCCACCTATCTCTTGTTCCATCTAATGTGGAACCGATTTGGCACATGCCACCTGGACCATCAGACCTCTATATCAACAACTCTAATCATTCAGAGCCCTTCCTCATCGTCGTCATCGGGGATCCTACTCCCATGGAGTATCAATGCTCGAACCAAAGTTCCGATGACGATCACGTCTTTTGAAATTGCTCCATATTCGACAAATTTCGGGACCCAAATTGAATGACTCTGATTGTGTCAGTGCCTATTATATGTTCGATGATTAATGTCTTCCTTCCCTCCTTTTTTTAATGAATCTAGTGGGGTCCACAAAAGATCTACAACTGAGATGTATCTTTCCTATTCGTTAATCAATACTTGAGGTACCTCGGGACCGTCTCCAACGAAGTCCCTAGTACACGGACCTTTCATAGTTAACACTCACTGGGATCCGTTACTTGATTTACCAACCTTCCAAGCTCCGATGCTAATGCGTTTCACATCAACGATTTAGATACCACCAGGTTCAGTTTTGACAGATCGACGATCATAGTTCCCCCTTTATTATTCATCATCATCGACATTCCCTTTATGTGATCACTCTCGGGTAGGTTATGTCCTCGAATACTTTGATCATGATTTCACAGTCGGGGGTCTTCCTCCTGTCCTCTATCTATACCTCTAATCTCCCTCCTCCAACAAATGGCTAGGATTTAACAACATCTAGCTCCGACGGTCTAGATTGTAATTGAAGGCCTAAGGATCTATTGGCCTTCTAGGACCACTCTAGTCTCTTTGACCACTCAGAAGGTGACACCTGTCTCCCCAAAGACATGTTATCTTCCATGCTAGAAGCCCATGCCAACATCCTGACATAATGATCATTGTTCCATGTTTAAATGGTACCTAATACAATATACAGTGGGGATCTCCTTCGTCATAACCAATCAATGGTTTGAATGTTCCCAAGCCTTTGTCGTCGTTGACACTCTTGGGACATCACTTGACTTCACCAACCTTTCATGCTCTGACGATGACACATATCGATCTGATGGTAGAGATCTCATCATCATCACCTTTGAAAACATAAACGACCCTCGTTCTTTCTTGCAACCCCCTATCTCCATTGGCTCTATGGGCCTTCACTTACTTACCAATTTTCTACTCCCGACCACGATGCGACTAGTATCAACGGTCCATATCTCATGGCCCATTGATGTGATGGCTAGGATTTAAAGTGAAGGCCTAAGGGTCATTTTTCCCAATTGAGCTCACTCTCATCCTGTCAACCAATGCATTTTCAACACGCATCCTCCCATGGGACACACTAACTACAAAATTGGAATTCCTCATCATCATGGCATCATTTCCCCCCCTTTTCCTCACTTAAACAGGACCCACAACGATCTATGGTTGATATTTAATCTCACCATGTACTGATCGACGATCATCGTTTAACCTTGGGATCTCATTTCCCCTCCTAATACCTCATCATCATCAACACTTTTCTGGGAACCATCATCCCAATTTCATTGATCTCTAACATCTCGATGATGATGTGACTGGCACCAATGGTCCATATCTTTCCGGGGTCACTCTTGGTGGATCGACGGTCCTCATCTCCTCTTATGTTTTTCGTCATCATTGAACCTTTCATAGGTCTAGGAACTTGATTTTTGCTGACAATGAGGCATTTCTTGATGAAGGGTTGATATTTAATCCCAAAGATGATCCAACGACTGTAAATCCTCCTGATTCAAACTTAGAGTCTTGTTTTGGTTAACATTTTGAATCGGGACTTAACTAATCAATATATTTCTTCAATCTTTTCTAGTGTTTACTAGGTTTTGTTGGCCTTCACCTTCGCTTCCAACAGGTTAATAAAATCTCTCTTCATAACTTTGGAAGAATATTTGCATCCTACGAAATTTTTCTTCAAGGAAGGGGTTTCAGAGGGGTTCAGATTCTCCAACTAGGAAGAGACCTTTTTAGTATTCAGGACAATTATACCACTATCCTTCCCAAGAAGGTTTAAATCTTGCAAGTTCCCCATTCAAAGAATTGCAATCTTCAAAGTGTATTAGATTTGCAAAATATCGCAAGGACTCATTTTAGTCATACAGACTTATGGAAACACATGAATTCATTACTGCAACAAGAAAAACCATTCACGAGTACATCTTATAGGATACAACCATCCATACAATTTTCTCATCACTTCAAGTTCAATAAATTGTCACATAAATCAACATTAACATTATTAACCAGACATTTAGATTTCATATCAACTACAGACATTACTCATTTAGTTTTGATCAAATTACACAAGATAATGGTAATACTCATTTGTTAAAATCTTTGTCCAGCCAATTGACTATGGGTGTTCACCTTTCCAACCGACCATAGGATCTACGTTATCAATAACTTTGAAAATAGGCTACACCTATGCCAAGACAGATTACCACTAGGGGGTTTCTCTTGTTTTCTTGTGCACACTTCATATCTATCCAACACCCTTCTCCTTTGGGTCTTCTACAAACCTCTCCTCATAACTCCTCTCATTTCTCTCTTCAATCAAAACTCTAGTTTTTCAATCTACCCCTCTATTTGTGCCTCCCTTGCATGTCATCACTTGGGATGTTTCTTGAACTATCTCCTCATTTTCTTCTATCAGAAGGAGTCTGCAGGTTCAACATAGGTTTTAGCTTGAGAAAGTGTGACATGATACTCAGTGGTACCCCTGGATGACAATTTCTAGTATCCTAGCTAGGTATCCCATACTTCTATTCATTGAGGTGGTTGGTTTCTCAACCACCATCCCCTATTTCATTAATTTTTTTTCTTCAGTTGCAAACTAAAGGAATATTTACTATTTCCTTCACATCACTCATCAAAGGTGGCTTGGGGTATTTACATAGAATCTCCTTTCTTCCCCCTCACTAATCTCTCTCATGGTATCATGGCTTGTACTTTAAAGGCTTTACCCCACATTTGACTGGTTGGCATTTTCCAATTAAGCATTAATATTTTAACAATGT
>JZKD02S0609516.1:105221-125629 GCA_000966675.3 Picea glauca | reverse complement strand
AAAGAGTAGAAAGTAGGATTTTAAGGTCTTGAAATTCTAAAGACATAATGTGGGAAGGAATGACATTATAGAAGTGAGTTCATGGAGGGTTGAAATATGGTTTCAGGAGTAATTTCTATGTTGTAATAAGGACCAAATCATTGGCCATTGAAATATTCTAAATAAATCTTTTAGATTAATTATCCTCTTCCTTCAGTGTGAACTGATAAGCATCCTCCACTGTCTTTACCGACATCATGCTAAGCTCATCCTAGATTTCATATCTCAGGCCATTTATATATCTGGCAACTTTATCTTCATCTCTCTCCCTTCGTCCAATTCTAATGTTCAGCCTATAGAACTCCTCAATGTACTCCTTAACTGTCATCCCCTTTTGTTTCAGGTTCTACATCTTCCTGAACAGATTAATCTGATAATCCTTGGGAATGAACTTAGCCTTCAACTTGGCTACCATTATGTCCCAATTATTTATCTTCTGCTTGCCTTTGCTTCTCCTTTCATCCTGAAATTCATCCCACAACAGTGTTTCATGTCCTTTTAGCCTGGTGACAACCTGTTTCACCTTTCTTTCTTCATCGACATCTTCATAGTCAAAATGTTTGTCCATGGATATGATCCAATCTAGCAACTCTTCAGCATCTAAATTGCCTTCATACATTGGGATCTCTATCTTGGCTCTGCCTCCCAATATAGAAACTGCTCTTAGCAAGCATTCTTTAGCAACATCCTCTCCTGCAGCTTCTTCAGCTTCTACTTCTTCACTCTCTACATGGCTGATGTCTCCAACATCAGGTGCTCGTCTCTGCATTACCTCCATCACCTCTAATCTTGCATGAAGTTATCGCATCTCCCTTTCTACAGCTCAATTGGATAAAAGTGGTTCCACTCGTATCCTTGGTGGCATTATGTTGACTGTCTGTCACACACATAGTACAACTTTGAGTTATTTTTCTCCCTTTCCTGAAATCTACATACGCAAATCTGCACTGATACCACTTGATGTAGACCCCCCTACTCTCTTAAGGGCTGCGCGACCTCCCGGTCTAGGATCGATCAAGAAACTAAGTCTGATTGACTCTTCGTGTCTCTGATAGACCCCAAACCCAATTACATAGGTCCTTTCTCCAAAGACACAGGTCGTATGAGACTTGTAGGTTCTTTCCCGAGTGTTGTTCAACTTCTACGCCAATCGGGCACTAGCTCTTCTCTAGCTACGCCCCTTCCTTCTTGCAACCACAAATATGACCACTCACATAACTCAAAAGGCATTTCACGATTTCACGTATCAGGTCTTCGCATGTGAGTTACCCCGACTATCTTGACCTTCGAAATCCCGACCTCTGAAATCCCAACAGGAGCATAGCGCGTGCTAGCCCCTCTATTCTCCTTCACCGATGTGACCCTTCGCTATGACCGTGGGCCAATCTTCCGAGCGCATCATAATTTTGCGTATCGGGAACTCCCGATGTGATTCACCTCCATTCTCTCAAGGTCCAAACTCCTGATGCTTCAGATATGACGACCCATATCCTCCCTTGATCCGACGATTCAGATCAAATCGCGCTCACTGCCGACTCCTGAAATGTTGATATTTCAGAGCCCCAAATCAACGACTCATGCTCATCTAGATCTAACGGCCAATATCAAGTCGCAAAATCATAATTTACGAGTTCCCAGAACTCTTACTTCCGATTTCCCTAGTTGCGAACTCCTGACAAAACCAGATCTACGGTTCATCTCCCTCCTCCGATCAACGACTGTGATCAAATCTCGATTTCGCGATTCACAAGTTCTTATAACTCTACCTTTGAATTCTCTGAGTCATGAGTCAGTGAAACACTGATATCTTGCCATGTGTTCCCCTTGATGGACAATTCTGATAATTTTGGAATTTCATAACCCCGCTCCTCATGTGTACTTTCAAATCTTATCGTCAGTGAACTTTACCTTGATCGGGCAGCTACGATTATTTTGTGCTCAAACTAAATGACTGAGATATTTCCTCCTCTGTGCTTGCTCCTCATTGGCTAGACATTGATCGGATGATCTAGATCTTTCTTTCTGAGCTTACGCTTTCTTCATACTTAGAATATTATCGAAATATTCGAAGGCTTCGAACTTTATCCTTCCTGCGAGTCCTTTTCTTGGATATCATCCACACTTATGAAAAGCATTATCCCTTCTGATCTTGGTCTTGTGAAGAATTTGAATTCCCGCACACTCCTTGCATTTTAGGAATTTTGATAACTCATATCTGAAGGATTTCTCAAAGATAAATTCCTCTCGCCCTCTTGGCATTCTCCTTTTTTGGGTTCTTCGACTTCTTACAAAGTCCCTTCGACACTTAGTCAAATGTTGGATCTATGCACTCCTTGCACCATATCTTTACGCAAGGTTTGAATTCTTGAAGATGACTGTGCACGCCTTGCACCAATCTCCTTTCACTCCTTGCAAAGGGAAGTTTCATGTTATCTCTTCTGAGGTTTGGAATCGAAACAGATCCCATTAACACACTCCTTGTGTTCCGTGTGCACACCTTGAACCACTCGACAGAAGAGAAACAATTGAAACTTATCCTAACATTCACAGTTCCATATATTCATAACGAAATTCATTCATTCATTCATGAAAGAATAATAACATAGAATTGCAAAACAATGTCCACACCATGCATTGGGTCAATTTTGCTCTGTTATATTCAAAAGTGAAAAATGGCTACAATGGTAATCAAAATAAAAACTGAAAACTCAGAAATCTCCTACTAAATTGCAACTAGCCTCATTTGGGCGTACATAACCTCTATTTATCTCAGAGGGTTCTTAGGGTTCCTCTTGACTATTTGTCTACATCAAAACCTATCCTGATGACTATCCTAGTGAAGTCACAGTCCAGAAAAGGAGTGGAAACTCCCACTTTGCTCATAATCGTTTAGGCCTGCCTCAAAATATTTTTCCGGTGCTGAGTTAAGGTGTCCTTCAAAATATATACCCTAATTTCTAGCGTTGATATTCCATACAGATTCCCAGACACTGAGAGGTCCTTCTCCGTGTTCTTTCCAACGATGCTCCTGCCTCATAGAGGACTAATAGTGTTCCACAACTTCCAATGAACAAGAAATTATGCAAGGGATTTTCCACTCCCACCAGTGACATGTATGTACTGTCGCGCAACAAATCATAACACATAATACTGTCCAATACTCTTGGGGAAGATCTAGGAAAAAATAAACCAGAACAACTAGAATGTCCAATGGATCTCTGCAAAAACCAGGGATGATGGAAGAAACATCAATATATTCACTAGAGGAGGATCCAAGACATGAATTGATGCAGTAACACGAGATCTAGATCAACACCAATGGGTTAAGAAGAACAATGAGCCACATAAGCATTTAGACGTGAGAAAATAAAATGAAACATTTAAGGAAGCTAGACAATAGTGTCTCAAGCATAATTTTTCATCTACATCAGTTGCGCAACAACCTCAGAACCCACCAATATATGGGATGCCATTCTCAATGGACCATACCAATAAATAACAACATCTAGAGCAAGTAAGTACCATAAATAATTTTCTACAATCTTGTGTTAAGTTATTGAATGACCCATCATCTATTAAGGTCTTACAAAATATGCTCTAAATAGTCAATCATCTCCATACAAGACGAGGGACAAGCAAATAATTCAGACTGAATGCCAACATTGTGGATTTCAATATGGGTGATGTTATACTGGATTTAGGCTCTGAAGTAAATCTCTTACCTAAGAAGATGTGTCTATGTATGGGGAAACCTACCTTAGGCTATTTTCCTTCCAGTTGAAACTAGCAAATAAACACAGGGTGTTACCTATTGGAAGACTTAAATGTGTGACAGTAGATTTGGATGGAGTGCACACTATGGTATATTTTTAAGTGATAGAGATAGTGGATGGAAAGACACCTTACCCAACATTACTTGGACTAGATTGGGAATTCAATAACCAAGATACAATCAACATGAAGAAAAAATAATTAATTTTGAATCAATCGAATATAGAGTCATTGCACGACTGGATCCCTCAGAAGAAGAAAGGTTTGTAGAAGCCACTTGTTTAGATATAGAAGAAATAAACCAATTGTACAAAACCACCGCGTGATAAGAGGATTATGTTAACCCAACTACATATGGGGTACTCAGTTGGAGAAGCATTACATCCTGTGCTTCCGACTCATACACAGGTTTAGAGAATTGGCAACAACGGTTACACGAAGTTTCCACAAGGAGGTGTGCAAGAATAGATCGCCCAGTAATATGGGTTGGTACAAAGATAAGAGAACCTCCCATCTTTCATGGGCTAAATGACTTAGAGGAATTCTTGAAAAAATATGAAGATGAATTATTAGAAAATTAGAGGCTCTTAGCACTAGATATTACACTCAAGGCAACACCTGCACGATGGTGGTGTGCGCACAAAAAAATAATCTAGGACCGATATCAGTGTAAACGACTACTGGGAGCTAGATTTGGCACAGAACATGGAAGAAATAAAATGTAGAGTTATGATGGACAAGGAACACCAGTGGAACACTTGGAGAAGTTCAAGACACAATGGAGTATGAAACCACCAGAGAAATGGCCTCATCACTTTATCCATACATTGGAAGGAATCCCAGGGAACTAGTAAATAGATCAAGAGATGCGTTGAGGCACTACATAATGGACAAGATTACAACACAATTTTGTATTAGCTTTCTCATTTGAACTTGAGAACCCCAATATTGATTTAGCACTGAAGCTGATATGGGGAATGATATTTATTGATGAACCAGAGGTTGAAATTATCACAGAACATATAGAAAATCAAAGAGTTACTTTCATGCTATCATGTGGAAGAAGAAGAACCAGATAAATATGATTCATGCAACATTCCTATTACAGAGATTGAAGGAGAAATATAGGTGGAAGGTCCATCTATTGAATCATAAGTATTTTCTACACCAATCAAATTTAAGAAATTCAACATTGGGATGAATGATAATCCTAAAATGGTGAGTATTGGAGACTACTGGGATGAGAAAAYAGTATAAAGAATAGCATAGTTACTGTGCGAATACAGTGACCTTTTTCCAACAACTTTTACATAAATGAAAGGCATAGAAGGGGAGCTAGGTGAGTTGAAAATACCCCTCAGAACTRAGGCTAGACTTGTCAGGTAGAGAACTTATAGACTGAATCCAGTGTATAAGYATAAAGTAAAAGAATAAATTGATCRAATGTTGGAAGCTGAAACTCCTCACCATAGAAACTTGAAAACATTATAGAACCAGTTGAGGAATCTGAATGGATCAGTCCTATGGTAGTCCAAGAAAATAAGCAAGGGGGGATAAGGATTTGTGTAGATCTAAAAAAACTTAATGATGCCTGTTTACATGACCCTTTGCCTACCCCTTTTATAGATGAGGTTTTAGAGAATTTGGGAGGCTAGGAAGAATATTCATTCACAGATGGATTCTCAGGTTACCATCAGATCAAAATAGCTCTAGAGGATAGGTATAAGACTACTTTTTATACATAATGGGGATCCTACCAATATACAGTCATGCCATTTGGGATGAAGAATTCACAAACTAGTTTTTCAAGAGTAGTCATGTCTTCTTTTAAGGAATTCATACATAAATTTATAGAAGTATATCTGGATGACTAGACTGTATATAGTATTTTAAAGGACCATGTAGAAGTGTTTTGAATAATGTTGGAAATATGCAGGCAAAGTCAGATATCATTAAATATAAAGAGATGCATTTTTGGTACACCTTTTGGAATATTGTTGGGACATATAGTGTGTAAACAAGGTTTACTAGTGGACCCTACTAAGATTGCAGTCATTGTGAATTTACCACCGCCAAATTTAGTGCGCTAGTTAAGAGAAACACCGGGACATACATGTTATTATAGGAAATTTATAAAGGGGTATGCATAGATTACTGCAACAATGGAAAAATTGTTAAAGAAGGACACTATATTTCAGTGGAATGAGGATTGTCAGCAAGGATTGGACACTCTAAAGGAAAAGATGGTGACACCACCTATATTAATGTTTCTAAATTGGGAAAAGACATTTCATGTGCACTTAGATGCATTAGCCATAACACTTGGAGCAATTCTAGCACAACCAGGAGTAGTGGACTTAGACCATCCCATATCCTTTGCAAGTAGAAAATTGTCAAAATATGAGAAGAATTATAACACCACAGAAAGAGAAGGCCTAGCCATGGTATATGCACTTTAGAAATTTTGGCACTGTTTACTGGGTAAACACTTTAAAATGTTCACAGACCATTCTTCCCTCAAATATCTAGTCAACAAGATATTGTTGGGGGGGAGGATCTATAGATAGATATTATAATTTCAAGAATTTGATTTCAAGGTGATAGTCAAACTAGGGAAGCTAAATGAAGGACCGGATCACCTATCAAAGGTAACTAATGGAGAATAACCTACTAACTTGGAAGACAACTTCCATGATGCGCAATTATTTTCAATATAGGTAGCCGATGAATACTTCGCTGATACTATTGAATACTTAAGTACAGGGGTTGCACCATAGGATTTTAGCACCGTGCAAAAGAAAAATATGGTAGTCAGAGCCGCAAACTAATATCTCATTGCAGGACATTTATACAAGATGGGCATAGATAAAATTTTGAGAAGGTGTGTATTGGAACATGAACAACCCAGAATTTTAGTAGAAGCTCATGAAGGTATAGTTGGAGGACACTATGCAGGAAAATCTACCACAAAGAAGGTATTGTGCTCAATATTATGGTGGCCATCAATCCATAAAGATGCCAAGGAATATTTCCAGCAATCTGATGTCTGTCATAGGATTGGAAAACCCAACAAAAGGGATGCGATGCCTCTAAGACCACAAGTGACTCTACAGGTATTTGAAAAATGGGAAATAGACTTTGTTGGACAGACGAATCCATAAAAAAAAAGGTTAGGAGATAGATATATCATTACTATGGCTGAATAGTTAACAATATGGGCATAAGCAACACTAGTCAAGTACCGTAGCACAAAGACAACAACACACTTCATATTTGAGAAAGTGATCACCATATTTGGATGTCCCAGGATTTTAATGAGTGACCAAGGAACTAATTTTATTAATAATACCATTAGGTCTATGACAGAGGAGTTTGAAGTCTATCACCATAAGAGTACACCATATCATCCTCAGGCAAAAGTAGAAGCATTCAATAAAATCTTGGAAAATGCTTTGACTAAGATATGCAACGTCAACAAGAATGATTGGGACTTGAAAATACCAGCAATATTATGGGTATATAGGATCACATGTAAGAAGTTGACATGAAATACACCATGCAGATTTGTGTATGGGAAGGAAGCACTGGTACCCTTAGAATTTATGGTACCTAGTCTATGTTTAGAAGCAATTACCAACATGAATGAAAGTGGTGCAGTGAAGGATAGGTTAAATACACTAATGGAAATGGAAGAGGACAATATTCTGGTAGGATTTCACCATGAATTACAGGAAGAAAGAGACAAAGAATGGCATGAAAAACATATTAAAAAGAAGAGTTTTAAGGAGGGAGACCTATTTCTTCTTTATGCCAACAAATGTTTCCAACACCCTGGTAAGTTTAGAATGCATTGGCTAGGGCCATATGAAGTAAAGACTGCAAAAAATGGGGGATATGTGTAGTTAAAATACATGGGAGGAACAAAACTAAAAGGAATGATCAATGGTAGTCGACTGAAACTATACACGGACAGTCGACCTACTAACCATTAAAAGTTACAACGCAGTAGGAAAGGCATGTATATAGTGTACTATAATATATTTTAGGAAAGAAAACTCATAAAAAGGAAGAAAAAAGTATAAAAATAAGAAAAAGGAAGACAAAAGTAGAAAAACAAGAAAAAGGAAGAAAAAAGTAGACAGATAAAGAAAATACAAAATATTGGGAAATATCGTGCATAACAGACAGTCAAATCAGTGTGACAAAAAGAAAAATTGATCACGTGCAACATATGGATAACAAGAAGAAAACAAAACGCACTAGGGGAAAAGTTACAACAAGAAAAGTATGGTGCACTGAAAACTTGCAGTGCACTAGAAAATGGGCCAACAATTAGAAAAGTGAAAACCGGTCGTCGGGGTAAAAAGGCACAAAAATGGGAATTTATGAAATAGACTGAAGCATACTCAACAAAATTTAATGCATTAATAACCATCAAATAAGCATCTCTTAGAAGATTCATGGCACTTATGATGCCCTATATATAATGAAAATGTGGTCCAAACAAGAGATATTATGCATTTACAAACCTACGAAGCTAATGAGCATGAAGAAAAGAGGCAAATAGATGAGTTCAAATATCGAAGCATCTGAAGTTCAATTTGGGAAGGAATAATTACCCACAATGGAACCTTGAAAGGTTGGTGAACCTAGCCAAACAATAAGAAAAACATGCAATATCCATAGGTCACGGTAGGAAATTACTGAGGCAGAATAAGAGTTTACAAAGATAAGGGAATCGTCAATGCCGACACAATTCCTTCACCACAGGTTGAACCAGTGTGTTCCACACTGGTAGAGGAAGAAGGGCACGACCTGAAGATGGTCGTGATGGACATCGTTTCACATAACAGTGTGTAGGGCCATGACCCATTGGCCATAAGCAACCCACAACAACCTTCTAGCGCCGAAGCAACCCATAGAACGAATGTCGATGAAAATGAAAGAAAAGAATATGATGGACCAAGGAAACAACCTATGGTGGGGTTCACGTAGTAGGGGGAAGTTCATCTCGATGATATCATGGGGAAAACATAGTTAGGCCGGGAAGTAGAACCAGAGGTTGGGACATCTAGCGTGCCAACACAGAGAAAGGGGAAACAACCCATTGTGCGGTCCCCTTGCAAGCAACATGATGCCTCGATCGCTTTACCACACTTTCCAGAGTGGCTTTAGGACACACCAAGTCTATTGGGTTGCATCGAGAGGCTACGATACATAGAATACCATGTGTCTAACACTAGAAAATTCCCAGAATTTTCACAATAGTTGTATATGGAGAGCCTGGGAATAGGGTCGTTAGGAGATCTATTGTTGCAACCAAAGCAGTGGGTGGAAGTTTAGGTAAACACAAGGATCTTTAAATTGTTAGAGATTCCCCACTTTGGTAGGGGGAAATATATGAACAAATGCGTCAAGCAGTTGCTGGCAGTCCTCCATGGAGGATTTTTGTGGTTGGACGAACCAATCTTCATCTATGTGAAGCTAATTTCATTCATCATAGAAATTCCATCAAATGGAGAGAAACACACATAGTACTTGGATGATAAAACCAAGGAAAAGGCCCTTGCAGAAGAGATGAAGAATAATTATGGGACAGAAAGTGGCTTGCGTGACATCATTATAAAATGGATCAGTGACGCAACCACCAGGATGGAAACTAAATTGATGGCAGGCAAAATCCTTCATAAATTCCGCAAGGAAGAGGTCCCTTCAAGGGTTGTCACAGTGGCAGCGCAATGGGAAAATGGTACGATGCTCCACTGGGCCCCATACTTACTAAATCTATTCCTAGATGACTGCAAGGATGCGCAAGACTTGGGAACAAAGTTCCATTATTCCTGGCTCATTATCTTGATAGAGTTAATTGGATGGAAAGAGCCTCCCTACTCGTATTTCTATGACAGAGTAGGATGATGTCATGCAACATGGTACATGTCATTGGGAAGCACTTTAGATTCCAAGAGGAGAAGTGGTAATGCCAAAGCTTTTTCTCAGTATCTCAACGACATATAATAAAACATAGCCAACACATGGAGGATAACTCTAGAAGTGGTCACAAAGTACTAAGGGATAGCCAACTTTCAGGCTACGCAACACAAAATGTGGATCCAAGCATGCAAAGATCCATAGAATGAATTGATACAACTTTGATTCTACATTAGCTCATAGGAAGTTGAATGGGAAATGAGAGACTGGCAGGATGACTAGAAGATCTCAATCATCACCAAGGACATGCCAAAAGGGAAAGAAGTGGAAGTAGGGTAATCCAAGACATTTGCAGGAGGCAACGCCGTGACCAAGAAACCAAAACAGCATGGGAATCTTGGTCAAAAGGGAACACCACATAATAATGGCATCACCCCAATGAAGGCTGCACATATATGCAAAAAGGACAATGCCCCAACATAGGAACAACATGGAAGGGGGGATTCAACGACACAATAAACCCCATCGGAAACTACTCCACAAGAGACATGGCCACCCAAATGACCAATCATACATATAGGTGGGCCGTACAAGAAGGCCAAAGCCAACAAACACATCCCATAATACACAATCACCAAAGATGATGTTGATCTAGTCGTAGAGAGGGTGCAGGACCATGCAACAGAGGAGTTTGAGGAGGACGAGAACCAAAGAGAAAGGATATGGAATGAGTTTTTTGACATTAAGAAGGTTCTGGAATAGATACAAGCATCCCAAACACAATAGAGGGTATAAGAACCAATCCCTAGACCGACAGAAGCAATGGACAGAACCACGCAAAACGAAAAAGACACAATCCAACTCGTAGAGCAAGAAAGTTCGAGCTTCCAGATAACAACAGACATGTTGTAGGTCGATGAGGCCATTGTAAGTTTTAAACCTATGGCTCATACACATAGATTCTTAATCAAAATAGAAATGCATATAGATTCTTAATCAAAATAGAAATTAATAAATGGCTCATACACATAGTACACAAAGATTTATACCGGAAACCGTTAACCGAGAGAAAACCTTTCAATGCTTCATTATATTAATTTCACCATTCACCATACAATATATATACAATGTTTTTAGGTATTCCATATATACCAAAACCCTAATCCCTTAATCCGATATTAATTTAGAAAACCACTAAAACAGCAAAAACAACCCCCCAAAAAAATTCCGGGGCGCTGCCCCGAACGCTACACGTAACAAAGGGGGAATACTTGGGCCCCCTGAGACACCCCTAGGAAGCACCTGGTGTACATGACACAAATAACACTACGAGAGGGATCGTCAGACGTAGTTGACGAATCTGACGCGCCTACACAAACACATGCAAAGAATATAAAATATACCCAACATTCTCCCACTTGTTGTTTTATTTGCATCCAGGGGTCCACATGATTATATAGTCAAAAATCCAGGGCACAAATGCCCATTGTTACTTTACACCAAGAGAACTTTTCTATTCTCACAGACTTTGTCAATGAATATGCAACATTCTTCAAAGTGTCAACCTTTTCTAGCAACACATTCTTTTCTTCAACCACGTCTCTCACAAAGTGATACTGAACATCAATACGATTTGTCTTCGAATGATAAGCTGGGTTCTTTTCCAAGAATATTGCACTCTAAATATCACAATCTAATCTCACTACTTGTTGTACCAACCCAATACCTAAACACAATCTCTGTAACCATACTACTTCGTTGCTTGCATGAGTGGCTGCCATGTATTGAGCTTCTATAGTTGAGAGTGCCACTAGAGCCTGTCTTTTGTTCATCCAACTGATTTCTCCTCCAAATAGGTTAAACACATACCCACTTGTAGATATTCTATGATCCATATCTCCATCCCAGTCTACATCAACAAATCCATGTATGTCCACCACTCTATCCAATCCTAGTCTTCCTTGTTAGCATAATCCATAATTGGTAGTGCCACGCAAATACCTGAAGACCCTCTTTACTATTGTCCAATGCTCCTTCCCTGGTTTTGACATATACCTGCTCAAAACTCCCAATGCATGTGAAATGTATGGTCTAGTACAGACCATTACATACATCAAACTGCCAACTGCACTATCATACAGAAGATGGGACATGTCCTCTTCTTCTTCCTATGTCTTGGGACACTGATTTGCAGATAACTTTACACCTATAGGATTAGGAACCTTGACCAGTTTACTTCCATGCATATTAAACCTCTGCAATATAGTCTCAACATATTTTCTCTGATTCAACCAAAGTTTCTTGTTTGGATGATCTCTTTTAATCTCCATTCCCAGATTGAAGTTAGCAACACCAAGATCCTTCATGTCAAATTTGGAGGATAGTTGTGATTTCACCTCCTTGATAACATCCCTATTATTTCCTACCAACAACATGTCATCAACATACAAAAGTACATAGATGAAGTGATTACCAACCTGCTTGGAATATACACAGTGATCATCCCTGCTTCTCAGAAATCCTAATCCAAGGATGTATGTGTGAAACTTTTGGTACTGCATCCTAGGTGATTGCTTCAGACCATATAGTGATTTCTTTAGCTTATAGGCCAACTCTTTCTTTCCCTTCACTACAAATACTTTTGGATGATTTATGTAGATTTCTTCTTCCAGATCCTCATGTAGGAATGTTGTCTTCACCTCCATCTATTCCACTTCAATATCAAAAGCAACAACAATAGATAAAAGAAATATAATAGAAGTTAACTTAGCAACAGGATAAAAAATCTCACCAAAGTCAATTCCCTCTACCTGGGAATAACCTTTTTCTACTAACCGAGCTTTGTATTTCTCCACTTTTCCTTCTGCATTAAACTTCTTCTTGAACAACCATTTTCTACCAACAAATTTTCTTCCAGCTGGCAACTCAACTATATCCCATACCTCATTCTTATCCAAGGAATCCATTTCTTCAACCATGGCCTTCTTCCAGAGTTTACTGTCCTCTGAATTCACTACTTCCCTGACAGTTCTGGGATCATCATCAGTAATAGATAAAGCCAAATTGGAACAGAAATCAAGTGAAATATACCTTTTTGGTTTCCTTCTTTCTCTCATTGATCTCCTTAATAATGGGGTATGAGGTTCTTCTTCTTCTGCTTCATCTTCTTCAGATGATTCAGATTTTGCATCATCCAACTCAAACTCTATTTTCTCAAGTTCTTATGGCCTTAGTGAGAGTTCTTGTTTGGAAACATCTTTTACCTCTCTAAAAAAAACATCTTGACTGTAAAAAGTCTTCTTAGTTTCTGGGTTCCAAAGATTATAACATTTCACACCATCTTTATAAGCAATAAAGATACACTTTTCATCTTTTTTTATCCCACTTAGAACTATTTTTCTTTGGAACATGTACATAAGCATCACAACCAAACACTCTAAGATGTTAAAGAGATGGTTTCTTTCTAGTCCATACCTTGTGTGGAGTTTTATCATCCAGTGATGATGAGGGTGATCGATTGACCAGGTAACATGTTGTACCCATTGCCTCTTCCCAGAATTCTTGTCCTAACTCGGCACTGCTAAGCATGCTCCTTTCTTTTTCCATCAATGTCCTGTTCATCCTTTCTGCAGCTCCATTTTGTTGAGGTGTGTATGGAGTATTCTTCTGCCTTGCTATACCACACTTCTTACAGAATTCTTTGAATTCATTTTTGCAAAATTCTCCACCATTATCTGTCCTCAATACCTTTATTTTCTTCTCTATCAAATTTTATACCAGAGCCTTAAATTCTTTAAATTTATCAAATACCTCAAATTTCTTTCTAAGAAAATAAATCAATGTGTTCCTTGAGAAATCATCTATGAATGAAACATAATACACATATTTACCTAGTGATGGAACAAGCACAGGTCCAAACACATCACTGTGTATCAACTCTAATATCCCCTTTTCTCTTGTAGAACCAGATGAAAATCTTACTCGATTATGTTTTCCATATATGCAATGTTCATAGAAATCAAAATCCAGAGTGAAATTAGACATACCTTCAACCATAGATTTACCGTGTAGTGCTTGAAGGCCCTTTTCTCCAATATGCCCCAGTCTTTGATGCCACAACATGGTCTTCTTTCTAGGGACAATATTAGTCTTATCTTCTTTATTTGTCTACTCAGGGAAAACATAAATGTTACACCCATTAGTATATTTTCTTCCCAACAACTTGTATAGAGTTCCACACCGAAATCCCCTCATCAACACCATTTCTCCTCGTACCATCTTGCAAGTTCCCTTTCCAAATACAGTATCCACTCTTTCATCATCCAACTTGCTTACAGATATTAGGCTCTTGGCTAGTTTTGGAACGTGCAGAACCCCAGTGAGAGTTCTAATCCTTCCATATTTTAGCAAAAGCTTAACCCTTCCATGTCCCATTATTTTGGATGTTGAGTCATCTCCTAGGAACACATCACCACCATTGTATTTTTCATATTTAGAGAACCACTCGTTGCGAGGAGTCATATGGTATGATGCACCTAAGTCGATCAACCATACATCACGGTTTGCATGTGTACCTATAGATGCCAGGTAGACATCACCTCCTTCTTCAATGGATATTTTCGCCTCTTTGGAAGAGGTACTATCAAATCCATTTGGTTTATCAACCTTATTAGACTTGCAATCTTTCTTATAATGCCTTATTTTACCACACTTCCAACGTTTAAGATTTTCTTGGAGACTTAGATATACTTGTAGATTTAGGTCTCCCCCCCGAAGACTTACCGGGATTCCTGTCTTGGGTATGACCTCTTACAAGTAAATCATATGTGTTATGACCATCCATGCTTTTCCGCCTCATCATTTCAGATAAGAAGGATGAAACTACATCCTCATAATTCAATGTATATTGAGTGGAACTACCAATTGCTACAACCAGATTATCCCAAGAGTCTAGAAAAGAATGTAACAAAGTAATACACTTATCTTCTTCTTCAATCATAATATTAACAGAGACAAGTTGACTTACCAGAGTATTAAAGAAATTTAGATGTTCTGTCACATAATATCCATCTTCCATTCTAGGATGATACAACTTCTTTTGAAGAAACAACTTGTTTACTAGGGACTTTGATTGATACAAATTCCCTAACTTATCCCATTGTTCCTTGGTTGTAGATTCTCCCGAGACATTCAACAACACTGAATCTTCCAGGAAGAGTCAAATAATACTCCTTATTCTTATGTCCAACCTCTCCCAATATTCCTTCGACATACCAGTAGGTGGTGTACTAGTAGTTTGTGTACCAGTCCACTGTGTGCCAGTAGGCTACATACCAGTAGGCTGTGTACCAGGATCCACAACGATCCATTGTTCTTTGTCTACAAGAAGTTCCTCCATATTGAGATTCCATAGCTCAAATTTTTTACCGTTGAACTTCTCTATCTCTATTCTAGAAGAGCTTGCCATTCCTCTTTCTACACTCGAATCTCCACTGCAAAATCTCCCACTAAACCCAGGTTTATCACAGACCCAAGATAAAATTGATCTATCAAGACCGAGCCAAACCCTCAGCAACAAAGGCATCCCTCTGAAGCCAAAAATGAGCTCTGATACCACATCTAAGTTTTAAACTTGTGAAGTAAAGAAATGCATATATATTCTTATTCAAAACAAAAATTAATCAATGGATCATACACATAGTACTCAGAGATTTATATTGGAAACCCTTAATTGGGAGAAAACCTTTCAATGCTTCATAGTATTAATTTCACCATTCACCATACAATGTACATACAATGTTTTTAGGTATTATGTAGATACCAAAACCCTAATCCCTTAATTCGACATTAATTTAGAAAACCTCTAAAAATAGAAAATCCGCTAAAATAGCAAAAACACCCCCCAAAAAACATTTGGGGGCACTGCCCCAAATGCTGCATGTAACCAAGGGGGCCCATACTTGGCCCTCCCTGGGACCCCCCTAGGAAGCGCCCAGTGCACACGACATAGAGAGAAATACTAGAGGGATCGTTAGATGCAGTTGTTGAATCTGACACACCCACACAAACACATGCAAAGAATATAACACATACCCAACATCCATAACATAGACACCACTTAAATACCTGGTGGAGTTATAGTTGATATTGGCTAACATACCAACAAAGGCACTGTACAAGCTGCAAGCCAGTGTTGCATAGAAAGTTAAATCACAATCCAAAGCAGCTGTAATGAAATTGCAAGTAACCAGAGATGGAAATGATGCATTGGAAATTGTGATAGAATAGGTAAAGATGGAGACACAACAGGAGAAGAAACATGCAGATAAATTGGAGCAGAAGCTGAAGGAAGTATTCACAAAAATTCCAGACATTGCGCAGGAAGCCATGAGTAGTGTTGAAGAACAGATTTAAATCATCACGGAAATGCTCAAAGACTATAAAAAGGAGATTGAGGATATCAAATAAAACTTAACACCAACCACCCCTCCCAAAGTCATAGCTCAAAGGGAGCAATAGGAATCTTTGCAAGTAGAAATGATGGATAAATATGCCAAAAAGGTCACAAAACGTTTTGACAGGACTGTGCAACTATGGATGACATTGGAGGAAGATGACATGGTCCAACAACTAGACCATCAAGAGGAGGAAATCAACACTGCAATCTAGGAGTTGAAGCAGTGACACAAGGCCATGAGCATTACAAAGCGATTGAAGGGTGTGCAAGAGATGAAGACCCTGCAGATAGAATTAAAGACTGCGTAGAATAACAAGAAGTTCAAGCAAGCCCAATTAGAACCTCTCCAAGAGAAAGCAATGCAAATAATTGCAGAACTAGAGGAGGAGAAGAAAAGAATGGCTCAGGATCATGCCGAGAGCGCAGAGTCTCTCAAGGAACATATCACAACGTAGAGAGTACAAGAGGTTACAGAGAAAGATGCGCAAGCGAGATAAAAAAGGGACAAATTAGAAGGAAAGTTTCATAGATTGGCAGAGGCTATTCAGGGAGTGTGTACCACCTAAGTGGCTTGGGACGGGCCACATGTCAGTGTTGGGGGATTGTTTGGCACACGCCTATTTCGAGAAGAAATTCTATTTTGGGTGCAAGACTATTTTTGGAGAAGGATCTAGTTTAAGAAAATACCTAACCATTGGAAAGAAAGACCTAATGTTGGAGCACAAGAAACAGGTGGCAAGAAAGCAGCATGAAGAAAAAGAAGGGAAAGAAGCATGCAAGAGGAAAATAAATGTGGTAGGAAGGTAGGAAATCCTAACCATGATAGGGTTAGGGTTTTTGATAAGGATTGTAATGGATATAAGATTGTACAATAGTATAAATAAGAACCTATGAGGTCTAGAAAGGTGGATGTCAGTTAAGGAAAGAAGATGATCATATCACTTTGTGAGATTTTCGATTGTAATAAGTTTGTAGAAGAGTCAAGTAAGGGAGATTTGTGAGGGTTACATCACAGGCCGAGGAGCCTGGTGTGATCTAGTCTGCTTCACAGAGGGTTCCCACCCTCAATATTGATTGTAATACTAAATATGTAATGCACATAGCGTGATATTTTACAACAGAATAAATAAAAGAGCATAGAGCCATATATTTGTGTACATATCCCCAGGAGTGCGTGAACCACGGTAAACTTGTGTGCTATGTGTGATTGCTAATGAATGAATACTTCCTGTTGATTATTATCTTATGAATGAATGGTTAAACTACAAATATCAACATGCATGCATAGGTTTAATGATGAATGATTCATAGAGAACTTGAATATTTAACGAGGGAAATGCATGAAGAAGAAAGAACACAATCCCAGATTCCCACTCATTCCTAGAATACAAGGACTTGAGCATTGCAGTCACCCATAAAAGTTATCTCGGGTGAGATTGTGATGTACACCCTGTGCACAACGTTTCCTTTTGGTTTACCATGAGGGATGATAGTTTTTTAGGGCTTTGTTGGAATCTTGTTGAGATATGAATCTGGGTCAACTAAAGAAGAGGTAAGAGGAAGACCCTCAACAAACACTAAGTTTCATAATCTATATGTTCGTTTCTATTGAGGTCATGATCAACACCATGTAGAAGGGTTGTACAAGGGTTTTATTTTTTGTTATAAACCACCCCCCCCCCCCCTTATGGCTATATGTTCACTACTCAACACTATAGTATTGTTATTATGCCCCTTAAATCGTTTCATACCATATAACGTACAAGGTTTTTTATCGTGTTAAGGTAGCTCATGTATACATGAGTTTCATATACTACATTGGTTTCCTTGTATATTAATCAATGTCTTTAAAACTAGTTTCAATGTATATCATCCGAACGTATAACACTTATCCTACAAAAGTATGACTCATACTTAAGGAATTTATTAGGGGGTTTTACAAGGGTTTAACTTACGTTATAGTATTGTTCCTTAATTAAATCCTTGCCAAATTTTCCTCATTAAACAACGTGTCCTACAGATAATTTACCATGCAACGATTGTGTATGTGCCACCTATGGTGTTACCATTTCGAGGAGGTTTAATCAACAGTTGTTCTAAGAATTTTATACGTGTAGTGTTATTATGCCTACATGAATTAGGATTTTCTTGTCAGATCCTTTATTCGTCCCTGCCTCTCCCGAACTTGGCTCATTTCACATTTTTCACTTTTTCTTCCTCAACTATGTGTTTGTCTTGAGAGTTTTTCAAGAGGTTTGACACTTTGACCAGACCCTCCCATGTTACAGTGTTGAAGGTCGATCGTACCAATCTCATTTGAGTTCACTATGGAATTATTGGCAAGATCTAGGGGAATTTGTAGCTTCCCTGGATTGCAGTTGGTATTCCTATCGACTTTGGGGTTGGCACCTTTAACTAGTAAGATTTTATAGAACTTCCTTTACCCTTTCTAGCTTCCTGTAAATTAGTGTTTGTAACTTATTAACTTGGTAATGATTCCCGAGCAATTTTCTTTAGGATGCTAGTTGATAGTTGGATTCAAACATTCTTTTGCTGGGTAGGTTTGATATATTTCGGTATCACTTACGTTATCTAACTTCTTGTTTCTATAGATATCTACTATATAATGTCATGACTGTAGAATCATATTTTTGTTCACGGTGGGTCTTACTTTTGGTTAGCCTATGGTTCAAGGATTTTTTCGTTGGACCTCTGGGACTTACCATTTGAACCCAATAATTTTATGATCTCTTTGGTCCACATTTACCATAACAGGTTTTAGTGTAGGGTTTTTAATTCCTTTGTTTTATTAGTCTTGTTTTTGGTCTATGATTAAAACCTTTCACATCATTCTACTCGTCCTGAACTTACTTATGAATTATAAGTGTGGTATTCACACAGAGTGTAGTAATGTTCATTTATTTATATTATGTACATATGTCGTGGTTTACATCCTTGTTAAAATTATTCTTGGGTATTTAACTAACGATGGACATGTTTTTGTTGCAAGGGGTACCCATCAGTTATTCGATAACCCTGAACACTCAGATGTAGTTCAAAGGTGACGAAAGGAGATACAAAGGTGTTATGTACATCCATGGTAAGTTTTTCTATGTTTTCATATGTAACTTTTGTTTGACTAAATAAATTCATACAACATTCTAACTTGTTCGCTGCTACTATGTAGGTGCCGAGGAGGTCTGTACCATGGAAACTCAGAAATAACTTTGCTTGGAAAGGTATTCAGGTTCCATTCCTTAATTACTTTTCAAGTCTGGCATCACAATACGTGACTTCTTTGTTTATACATTCTGTTGAGATAGTCAACCAAATAATTTTGTATAATTATTCATGAAAGTCTCATGACTTAGGATTGTTGTGTACACATTTTACAGTTTTGTAATTTTAAGTACTATGTTTACATAGTATTGATACTTCTTGGATATAAATAATCATTACTTGTATCTTTATTAAATTTGGTTTACTTAGTATCGACTTTGGACATATACATTCATTACTTATATATTTTTTAAACTATGTTCACTTAGTATCGAATTTGGACATACACATTCATTTACTTATATATTTGCTAAACTTTGTTAACTTAGTATTGATTCCTTTCGGATACTACAATTATTATTTATATATTTGTTGAACTATGTTTCCTAAATACAAAATTCTTAATCAAATATAATTCCTGTTTTTAATATCTAGGTTTTAGTCATTATTTTTATGGGTTTTCTACTGGTAATATGATTCTATCCGTAGATCTAGAATAACTATTTTTTTTTTCTTTCAAAAGTATTCCTCCATGAAACTATAATATGCATCTATTTTCTCATAGAAAGAACTTACATCTAATGTTGTGATGATTTATTCATGCTTTAAAATACTTCATAACCAATAATTTTGGTCACAGTAACACACAATAACATATAGAAAACATTCAAATCAATATTTTCATAATAAATAAGTAAAACTTGGAACTTGGGGAAACAACACGTTGAAGACTTTGTTCCTCCCAACTGCATACTAGAGTCTCTTTCAATCTCTGTCACCCCTGAGCTGAGTTCAGAATCCAAGGGGTTTCCTACATGGCCTCTTGCAGAATTTTGAGTACCATCTTGTTATGTGTAATGTTAGAAATCACTGTGCCAAGTCAGTTCAGTGCATAGCCTTCTCGAGATATTAGTTCACATCCTAGGAATGGCAT
>JZKD02S0609516.1:89080-105171 GCA_000966675.3 Picea glauca | reverse complement strand
TAATCAATGTCTTTAAAACTAGTTTCAATGTATATCATCCGAACATATAACACTTATCCTACAAAAGTATGACTCATACTTAAGGAATTTATTAGGGGGTTTTACAAGGGTTTAACTTACATTATAGTATTGTTCCTTAATTAAATCCTTGCCAAATTTTCCTCATTAAACAACGTGTCCTATAGATAATTTACCATGCAACGATTGTGTATGTGCCACCTATGGTGTTACCATTTCGAGGAGGTTTAATCAACAATTGTTCTAAGAATTTTATACGTGTAGTGTTATTATGCCTACATGAATTAGGATTTTCTTGTCAGATCCTTTAGTCGTCCCTGCCTCTCCCGAACTTGGCTCATTTCACATTTTTCACTTTTTCTTCCTCAACTATGTGTTTGTCTTGAGAGGTTTTCAAGAGGTTTGACACTTTGACCAGACCCTCCCATGTTACAGTGTTGAAGGTCGATCGTACCAATCTCATTTGAGTTCACTATGGAATTATTGGCAAGATCTAGGGGAATTTGTAGCTTCCCTGGATTGCAGTTGGTATTCCTATCGACTTTGGGGTTGGCACCTTTAACTAGTAAGATTTTATAGAACTTCCTTTACCCTTTCTAGCTTCCTGTAAATTAGTGTTTGTAACTTATTAACTTGGTAATGATTCCCGAGCAATTTTCTTTAGGATGCTAGTTGATAGTTGGATTCAAACATTCTTTTGCTGGGTAGGTTTGATATATTTCGGTATCACTTACGTTATCTAACTTCTTGTTTCTATAGATATCTACTATATAATGTCATGACTGTAGAATCATATTTTTGTTCACGGTGGGTCTTACTTTTGGTTAGCCTATGGTTCAAGGATTTTTTCGTTGGACCTCTGGGACTTACCATTTGAACCCAATAATTTTATGATCTCTTTGGTCCACATTTACCATAACAGGTTTTAGTGTAGGGTTTTTAATTCCTTTGTTTTATTAGTCTTGTTTTTGGTCTATGATTAAAACCTTTCACATCATTCTACTCGTCCTGAACTTACTTATGAATTATAAGTGTGGTATTCACACAGAGTGTAGTAATGTTCATTTATTTATATTATGTACATATGTCGTGGTTTACATCCTTGTTAAAATTATTCTTGGGTATTTAACTAACGATGGACATGTTTTTGTTGCAAGGGGTACCCATCAGTTATTCGATAACCCTGAACACTCAGATGTAGTTCAAAGGTGACGAAAGGAGATACAAAGGTGTTATGTACATCCATGGTAAGTTTTTCTATGTTTTCATATGTAACTTTTGTTTGACTAAATAAATTCATACAACATTCTAACTTGTTCGCTGCTACTATGTAGGTGCCGAGGAGGTCTGTACCATGGAAACTCAGAAATAACTTTGCTTGGAAAGGTATTCAGGTTCCATTCCTTAATTACTTTTCAAGTCTGGCATCACAATACGTGACTTCTTTGTTTATACATTCTGTTGAGATAGTCAACCAAATAATTTTGTATAATTATTCATGAAAGTCTCATGACTTAGGATTGTTGTGTACACATTTTACAGTTTTGTAATTTTAAGTACTATGTTTACATAGTATTGATACTTCTTGGATATAAATAATCATTACTTGTATCTTTATTAAATTTGGTTTACTTAGTATCGACTTTGGACATATACATTCATTACTTATATATTTTTTAAACTATGTTCACTTAGTATCGAATTTGGACATACACATTCATTTACTTATATATTTGCTAAACTTTGTTAACTTAGTATTGATTCCTTTCGGATACTACAATTATTATTTATATATTTGTTGAACTATGTTTCCTAAATACAAAATTCTTAATCAAATATAATTCCTGTTTTTAATATCTAGGTTTTAGTCATTATTTTTATGGGTTTTCTACTGGTAATATGATTCTATCCGTAGATCTAGAATAACTATTTTTTTTTTCTTTCAAAAGTATTCCTCCATGAAACTATAATATGCATCTATTTTCTCATAGAAAGAACTTACATCTAATGTTGTGATGATTTATTCATGCTTTAAAATACTTCATAACCAATAATTTTGGTCACAGTAACACACAATAACATATAGAAAACATTCAAATCAATATTTTCATAATAAATAAGTAAAACTTGGAACTTGGGGAAACAACACGTTGAAGACTTTGTTCCTCCCAACTGCATACTAGAGTCTCTTTCAATCTCTGTCACCCCTGAGCTGAGTTCAGAATCCAAGGGGTTTCCTACATGGCCTCTTGCAGAATTTTGAGTACCATCTTGTTATGTGTAATGTTAGAAATCACTGTGCCAAGTCAGTTCAGTGCATAGCCTTCTCGAGATATTAGTTCACATCCTAGGAATGGCATACCATTCCATTGTCATGACTTCTTTTTCATTTTTCCTAGGAATTGTGACACCTGTCTTGAGCCTCCTGCTCACTGACCACTTTTCAGATTCAATTCTACACATGTCCATAGATTCTCCGATAAATATGGAATGTGTCTTTTTTGAAGTTGAGTTAACTCCACATCTTGTCTCACTTTACTGACACTTGGACAACCCCTTTGGATTACTAACTCCCTATTTAACAAATACTTCAATGTGTGCCCATTTTTATAAAATAATAAGGTTTTACAATTCATATTTGGTGAATCGACCAAATTGTCTTTTTAGAAAAATAATTAAAATTCTAAAATAAAAAAAATAATAGTAATAATAATTATAATTTCAAGTTGTGGGGTATTAAATACACCCTCCCTTAGAACTTATCACCATCCTCGGTGATAACTAGTTTCCATCAGTACCATCCTGGAATAGAAATGGATATGCTTCCCGCATTTTACTTTCCTTTTCCAAAGTAGCTTCTTTTGGACTAAGGTGCTTCCATTGCACCTTTACCTATCTTATGGCTTGATTACGGAGTGTAAGTTCCTTATTGTAAAGAATACGATCCGACTCTACTGGGAACTCTCCCATGGGTTCCACCTATATCATTTTCCAATCAACAACGTGAGTAGGGTCATGTATATACTTTTTTAGTAATCAAATGTGAAACACATCATGTACTTTTACCATAGATAGAAGTGCAAGTTGATAAGCTACAAGTCCTATTCGAGCAAGTATCTCGAATGGGCCATAATATCTAGGTGTTAACTTAGTATACCTTCCCAACCATAAAGAACTCTTTTTAGGTTTAACTCTAATATACACATGATCTCCAATATTGAACTCTCTTGGAGTCCTTTTTGCATCAACATAAATTGTTTGGCTGTCCTGAGCTACTTTCAGGTTATGTTGTACTTGTTTTTCTGTTAGTTCCATGTATTTTAACATATGTGGTCCTATCCTCAATATATTAACATGATTACTCCATGAAACAAGTGTATTACATTTTCTGCCATATAAAATTTCAAAAGGACTAAGCTTTTCTGAAGCTTGATAATGATTATTATAAGCAAACTGAACTAAGTGCAAATATTCTTCCCATTTAATAGGTCTATCCATAACATACATTCTAATAATGTTTTCAAGAATCTAATTAGTTATTTTAGTTTTTCCATCTGTTTGTGGATGATAATACCTACTGAAGTTCAATTGGGTATCTAAACCTTTAAATAAAGCCTTCCAAAACTTTCCGGTAAGCTTAACATATCTATGAGATATTATAACTTTAGGGATTCCATGTTGTTATCACACTAAGTTGCCTTGGATCTTTTATCCCTTAGGATTAAATTTTTATTCTTTAGACTTTAATTTTTCTTTATTTCTATTTGTGTGATTTGCTTAGGTTAGCTTGAACAAATAAAGACTTGGGTTTTGGCTCATTTTTGGCCTTCACATAGATTTTAAGCCTAGGTTCATTTTATGGCTTATGGTTTTGACTCACCTCATGAATTGACACCACGCATAAACTCTCCCATGACCCTCATGAATTGACATGTCACTCTTTCCACTCATATCTTTTATCCTTTCCATGTTGTCCCTATGTCTGATTAAAGGTGGGTCAAATCAATTTTTTGAAAAAAGGGCTTTGCCAACTCACTAGGAGTTTTCGTAGCACACTCCTTGTCCTTTATTCCTTTCCATGATTTTTCATTATTCACTGAGGTCATGATCTAATTTTTTTTCATCACCATGGTTCATTAAAACATGGATATTAATATTTGGTTTTTAATGAGTTTGCTAATGGTTTCAAAGATTTGAATTTTCTCAAACTCAACGCTGCTGAAACCGCTAGTTCAGATTAGTTGTAGACAACGCTACAAGATCAACTACTATGGCTGATTTGGAGGCTAAGGTGGTTGTGGTGATTTAATAACCAGTTGCAGAGACTCAAATTGTCAATTACTCCTCCAGGTATTCCGTGAGCTCCTTCCATTACATAGAAAATTCTTGGGATATGTATTGCCCGAGTTTTGGTAGCGACCGATGTTGCAAATTACTCCCTCCTTCATCCCTCTGCATCCATAATCTCCCTCTCAGAGACTTGCAGTCATTGTCACCTTGTTTTCATCTATCAAAGATGCCCATTCATTCTTCTCCCGAGTTTTGAGTGCCCATGTAAACACCTGTTCCTTGTGTGCACACTGTGCTATTGAAAAACATTGTTGAAACCTCGCTACATTTCCCCTGTTTTCCCTACATTGTATTTTATTTGGATTGGAGTGTTACTTGATGGTATTTAAATACCCCTACAACATTGTTTACTTTCATTATATCACCACTCTTCATCTTGATATCTATAGACAGTAAGGGGAGGGGAAATTGCACTTCCTACCTTTCAAAAGCCATCAAAACAATGTTTCGTCAAAACAAAGTGAGTTAGAGGAGAATCTTAGGAGAGAGCAACCATTATTCACTGCCATTTTCTCATTGAAGTCTTCCTCTATTTTCTCCCTTAGCCTTCATTATACCATAACCTTTGATTCCTTGTCATTACCCATGGAGACACCTCAGAAGAAGAAATCTCACAAGGGAGGAACTGTGGTAAGAATTGAACCCTCAAATATGCACCTATTTGATGCAGAGCCAATGGTTAGCGAAGTTTTTCAAAGGGTGGGCTGAGTCTCTTTTTTCCAAAACATGCAAAGTGGACATCCTAAAGTGGCAAGGAAATTTGCCTTACATTTTTATGGCCTTAATACTAAGGTAGGATATCTTGAGTTTGAGGTGTTTGAAGCCTCTATTGTAGCAACCACGAGGATTACTAACATTGGTGAGAGATGGTTTAAATCCATGACTTTAAATGTTTCCTTCTCCAAGGATTTCCTCAAACCAGATTATTAGATAGGGAATTTTTCCAAGGGAGTTCCTAGAAGCCATTTAGTTGACGATTTTGACAAGATGTTGAATATCATCCAGAGATACCTTACATGTGAGGGAAGGTTTAATATGTTATACCAATACCATATAAGGATTTTGCTTCATTTCACTGGTAAACATGCAATGAATATCCATTTCTATCTTTTCAGGAGCATGGGGAATATGTCTAATAGAGTCCAAGCCAAGTACAAGGTTGTGGACACTAGGGTCTTTCACTCTGGATTGATCAAGATGTTGGCGATGGAAGAATTGAAGAAGAGGAACATTCCTATCATTGTTTCTAATCACATGAATTTGGACATAGCTTCAACTCCTCAGTCAAAGATGAAAATTACTTTTCCATCTACTAGTACTTCTCCATCAGGAACAAGCAGGAAAAGAAAGAGAAAATTCCCTACTCAAGACCAAGATGTCATCAAGGAAATTGAATAAATAGAGAGGGAGGCTTATCATTCTCCACAGAGATACTTTTCACCTCCTCCTACACCAGAATTGGAAGAGGTCCCTTCATCCACTAAAGCCACAACCAAGAAGGGAAGAAAATTACATTTCTCTTTACCTTCTCCAGTAGCTAGCACAAAAGTCAGAAAGTCTTTTACTAAATCATCAACTCTCAAGGAGGTTGTTGAAGCACAAGTCCTACCCAAGGTTTCAACTCTAAAGAAAAATAAAGATAAGGGAAAAGGAATTGAGAAGCCTATTGAGGTGATATACAAATCCCTTGTGCAGTAGAAAGATGAAGGTGAAGCCATGGAGAATCCTGTTGAGGTTATCAACATCAACACTCCACCTAGAAATCACACCTTCAAAAGATTGATTAGACAACTTAGGGAGGCTAGGAAGGAGGTTTCTCGTTTGAAAACAGAAGGTTTATCTGAAAGAATTAAGATGAAGGAGCTTATAGATATGTACAACAAAAAAATTTATTTGGAAATATTTGTAGCAAGAAGAGCCTAGACTCTCCACAGGAAACTTACAAACCTCTATAGGAAAAACAAAGGATTTCAGTCTCAAAACAGAAAACTCAAGGCCGAATTGCAACACTTCAAGGATGAATTGGCCCAGAGGAATTTGAATGTTCTGGTAGAAGCTGTCATTGAAAGAGAGGAACCAGTAGTGAAGAAGATAACACTTGCAGTCAAGAAGCCTATCACTACAACATAAAAACATGTTGTTGTGTTAGAAGGAAGCTCTCCTTCAACAAGGAGGAGTGCTAGGTTGATGAAATAATTGGGGGATATAAGATCCATTTTTGAGAATGGTCTCTTTTTGCAAGAGTAAGTGATCAAAGATGTATTATTTTTTCCACCTATACAAGCATCTACATGCTTCTAACCTATTAGATCAAATTTCTTTGTGCTCTCCAAAGGATTAGTCTCATCATACATAAAGAGAACAAACATTTTGTAGTGCCATGGTGTTGCAAAATCATTTATATATCATGTCGTGCCATTTTTCTACCTAAAGTTCTACCAAAGCTCCTAGACAAAGTACACAGGAACGCTGCTACCAAATCTCCTAATATGAACTTAATGGTGGCACTACAAATTTCGCAAGGCTGTGTCATAGTGGTGCTACCAATTCTACAGGACTGTTTTAGTGATGGAACTACCAGTTCCATAGAGGTTATTTAAAGTGTGGTGCAACCGAATTTCACACAGTGATGTACACAATCGATGCTACGAAAACTGCAGGCCTGTTTTGGATCGGTGCTATGAAATGTACAGAGTATTTTGCAAGGGCGCTACAGGAACTCGCTACCCAACGCGCTACTGAATGGTGCTACGAACTGGCACCTGGAATCAAGGGGTTTGATTTTATCACTCTTTTGGGTGAATTACGGTATGAAGAAGAGAGAGGATCATAGGTGGCAGCTGGTGACAACATACAACCCCTAGATGACACTTGGTATGGAAAGGAATGCACATCAAGGGAGACAATTCCATTTAAATGTTGTTGGATTGGTTTCGAACATGTTTCCTTTTTTATAGCAGTTTGTTAAATAGTTGTTAGCACAGGGGTTAGATTGAAAAACAAATTTGGAGAATCCTATGGGAGGAAGTCCAGCTCCCAGATCTAGTTGTTTCCTTCCCTTTTTGTTATAAGTAGATATTCCAAATGATTTAGAGGGTTCAAATGGTTGAGTTGGGCTCCCTTATTGTAATATTTTTGACTAAGTAAACTGGTTCTCTGGTTATGTACTAGACTTGAGAATTTTTTATTAATATAAGTCAGTTTCTCTTATTCCATATTTTTGCCTCTTATATTGAAGTTTTCATGATCGTATGATTCACATGAGATTGTTATAGTTGTATTATGATGAATGTTTGATTATATTACTGCTATGATGTTCTTCTGTGTTCTTTAAACTTTGAATTCAAGCAGATCTTGTGTTTGAGTTTTTCCTCTTTAGGCTGCTTGAAAACCTGATGTCAATAGAATACCTCTACACTTCCCTCACCAAAGTATTCCTTCTATTAAATTTTACTCCCATTCACTGACTGAAGTTGATCAAGACCTCAATTGCTTGTGCATGCTAGCCCATTATTCTGAGTTAAAACATTATTATTCTGAGTCTTGTTCATTTGACATTTTAAACACTCATTTACATTTACACATAATATGATGGGTATTGGGATTATCCTCTCTGCAATCTAAGGGTGATTCCTAGTGCTAACATTCTTGTCACCATTGTCAGGGAACAAATTGAAGACATTTCCCTGGGATTGAATGACAAATCTTATTGATTTTGAAGGTGCATCAGAATTTAGTACATTGAAGATTGCAGCTTGCACCTAGTGACTCCATTGTTTCAGTTGTGGTTCCTAAAGGAAGACACACGAGGTCAAATCCAAAACTACCTTTTTCTACACTTGAAACTGACTCAGAGAAGTTAATCAAGAAGGGAAAATCTTCACAAGAATTTTTTTTTTCTATTGTATCAGGTACTTCTAGTCAGTTGTATGATTCCATTCTTAATACACCACTTGTTATATCAAGTATTCGTCCTTCACCTTCTGCTGAAAATTCTAAGAATTTGGATTTTGAAAATTTTCCTATTGAATACTCCTCTTTTGACCCAGAATTGAAAGATTTGTTTTTTGAAATCCTTGCCTCTTCTGATATTATGAAGTGGTTCAGACTTGAGATTCTTGAATATTTTCCTACCTTAGGTTTTGCTAGTCCTCCTCCTATCAAAATTTATGTATCCAAAGAGGAGGAAACCTCATCTCCCTTACAACCTATACCATCTTCTTCCAAGACTCAACCTTCTGCTGTGAAAATTGAAATCCCTCCTTCCTACACTCCTTTTTCTCCTAAGTTGCACACAATCAAATCTCCTTCTCCTCCTTGTTATCCTACAGTTCAAAATCCAATGGTAGGTGCTAATACTCCTAGAAATAGGATGGATTCCATAGTGGCTACCAGGTATTCCCCTCTTATCTTACCTCATCCTATGAATTCTCTCCCTGTTGGAGATTACCTAAAATACATGCCCAAATTCACAGGAGAAGAAGACATAACTGTTGAACAACACCTTGCTTCCTTTTATAGTTATGAAGACAATCTAAACATTGAGAATGAGGATGTGTGGATGAGAGTCTTTGTCCAAAGCCTTGATGGTGAGGATAGGAAATGGTTTAGGGGTTTGACCCCTGGATCTATTATTGGGAATGATGCTTTCTTCAGACAGTGGGGGGATAAAAAATATTTTTTGTATTATATCACAGAATTTGGATCCCTAAAGAGGAAAGAGGGAGAATATGTTTCTGACTTATCCAAAAGGTTCAATAAAATGTACAATAATATCCATGATGAGATAAATCCTACAGAAAAATATACCAATATCACCTATGCCAATTCTTTTGACCCTGAGTTTTGTCTCCTACTAAGAGAATGAAAATTTTCCTCCTTAGCTCATATGCAAGATGTAGCCTTGGAAGTAGAATATAACATAGTGGTATCTGAAAAAATTAGGGGAAAATCTGATAGGGACAAGAGAAAAATTAGAGTTGAAGCCTCAACCTATGATTCCTCTATTGTCCATCCTCAAGTTGATGAACTTACAAATTTAGTAAAATATCTTTGTATTGAGATGGAGAAGCTAAAAATTGAAGGAAAATAGACCTATAGGAACACACAAAATATTGATAACAGAGGTAACTAAAGAAGACCAAATATTTCTCCTCAGATCCTTCCAAGATATCCAAGAAACAAAGATACAGATGATCAAAAAGTCCAAGCTCCTCTACAAAACAACCTTGTTGTTGATGAAGAAGGAGAGGATGAAGAAACTGATCATGAGATCCATTTTCTTGGTGACACCTCCTCATCCCCTCACTTGACCCAATCTACATATGAAAAATATCTCATGGATAATCAAATAATGAATTGAGTAAGGGAGAGAAAATAAAATAAAATACTAATAGATACAATCTGAGGTCCAAAAATAAAGAGGGAAATAATGACACTTTAGATCATCCCACAAAAGTAGAAGATTTTTCTAAGCCTGTGGAAGCTGGCAGCAAAGAGGAAGATGTACAAATCCCTCAAGATTTGATTAAGAATCCTACTCCAGAAGTTAAGGAGATTCTGAAATCTCCATATTCCTTCAGTTTTGAAAATGAAATTCAAAAAATAAAATTTTCTATACCTTTTTTAGAGATGATAAAAAATGAGGAGTTCAAAAAATTTCTTTGCAAAATGCTATAGCCTGAACCTTCCTCCAATTCTACTAATTCAGTCAACCTCCAAGATGAAAAACCAATAGTCATGTTATGCCCTTTGATAGAATATAGAGATGATTCATCCCCTCCCTTCTATACATCGCTGAATATTCATGATAAGGTGATACATAATTTCTTGATGGGCTCAGGGGAATCTCACAATTTCATGCCAAAAACAATCATGGATGAACTCGGGTTAGAAATTAAAAAAAATTACCATGACTTATATTATTTTGACTCTAGGAAAGTGAAGTGTCTTGGGGTTATCAAAGATATGGTTGTGACCTTGCTTCAGTTGCCCATGAAAAGTGTCATCATTGATATTTTGGTAGCTGATGTTTCCCCTAAGTTTGGTATGATCTTGTCGAGATCTTGGATAAAATGACTAGGGGAACCTTGCAGATGGACCTTACATATGCCACCATTCATGTGTTTGGGGGGGAGCATAAAAGGATTTACAAAGAAGCTCAGTTGGCCTACATTATCAGTGATGAAGCAAACCCCACCAACCATCCTATTTTTTCACTTGATACTGATTTGGGATCTAGTATATTGCAGCTCAATGATTCTCATGAACCTCCTCTTGAAATTAGAAAATAGTCCATTACCTTTTGTGAAGATTCTCCTCCAAATACCTTTGTTTGGAAGATGTTTTTTGATGGAGCCTCTTCTAAGGAAGTGTTGGTGTTGGAGTAGTCTTTGTTTCCCCTGCTCAAGAGACCATATCCTTGTCCTACAAGCTAGAATTTGAAACTACCAACAATGTGGCAGAATATGAAGCTCTTGTTTTGGGTTTGAGGGGTGCCAAAGACATGGGAATTGAAGAGATAGCAGTGTTTGGAGATGCTGAATTGATTGCCCATCAAATAAAAAATTTGTATCAAGATAAACACCCCAGGATAAGGACTTACATGAATGGAGTTTGGGATATTATTGACAATTTCTTCTTAGCATTTAATATTTCATTTGTTCCAAGAGAGGAAAACATCATGGCAGACTCTTTGGTTGTTTGCACAAGTAATTTCAGAGTCCCTTTGCCACCTAAACTAAAATATGATGTAGAACTGAAGTATAGACCCTCTATACCCGACAATACTAAACATTGGAAGGTCTTTGAGGAAGATATTGAGATTTAAATATTTCTTGATACTATTGATGAGTTTTATGCATTACATATTGATAAAGATCATGATTATGAAAATATCCCTCATGCTGATGTTTTTCTAAAGAAAATTGCTAATCATGATATTGTTCAGTTGCCTAGTAACCATATTCCAAAAGGACTAGTTCCTTTGGAAAGTTTGTTTGACAAAAATGATGTTGTTGTGAAAGTTAAAGGTTCAACTGATACTGCTGATGTGACTGAATGTAATGTGGGTACATAGGAGGAACCAAAATATGTCAAGTTGTCTAGTAGCTTGTTAAATGAACAGAGGGCCAAATATGTTAAGTTGTTAAAAGAGTTTGTTGATGTGTTTTCCTAGACATATGAAGATCTGAGAACATACGACACAAGACTCATTGAACATAAGATCCTGTTGAGCAGTCAACACACCATAAAAGGACTATGTCAATTTTTCACTTTTTGGGGTAGCACTTAATTTCACACTATCTAAATTTGACTTTATTTTGATAAATGTTTTGAATTTGCTTGTTCTCTTAATGCTCATGAGATATTCAGGTCTATTTAAATTCATAAATTTAAAAAGGCCTAACACTTAAGGAATTTCCCACCAAAACACTTCACCCGATGCGCTCAAGATTCGACATCGGAAGAAATTAAAGGGTGAAAATGAATCACTTGAAAAACCTCAGTCGTCGAGTGCCTATATTCATCGGTATCAGTGAAAGGAAGATTTATTTCACAAGAAGTACCACATACGGAGATCGTCGACAACTGATCCCCTTCGACATCAGTAAAAGGAAAAGGGAGTAATGTTTAAAATGAACAGAAACGATATGGCTGATAGCCGATACCTTATGTGCTTTTCAGAATCGGAGAAAACCAAATCATGACAAACATTGCGACCATGCTAAGACATTTTCCCCTGATCACTAATTACCAAAGCATTGCGACATCGAACTTTTTTTGAAGATGCTAACCCAAAGGAAATACCTGACAGGTTTATCCTCGACCGCTAATTCCCGATACCTTTTCGACATCGGCAATACCAAGTTTAGTTTAAGAACACACAACTTGAAGAAAGTCTCGACTCCGACTAATAGTCGCGAGTTAAGTCACCCATCTTCATTTCCATGTGTCCTAAGCCAATTTTTCCTCGTTAGCACCATATGATGAAATCGATCGATGTCGAAGGTTTTTCATAGAAAGATATCAATGAAAACATCCATAACACATTGTCAATCCCCGATCCACCCACTTGGAAAGTGACACGATGGGACGTTTTAGCACTAGATACGATTAGATTATGAGATTTTAAGAGGTTAATTAGTTCCAAATCTCGCATTAGTTGCTACTTTGTGTTCGAATCAAAAGGGGTCGTTTTAAATTACCAATTCAACACACCACCCTCCGGGCCTCTGCTGTCAACCCACGATGAATTAAATTTCTAGAGATTCAGCAATAGATTTGTTTGAATTTCACTCATCACCCGAATTAATTGGTCGATGCGACACAATAAGTGCTTCCTCGTTTAAATTCTCTTGAGCCACTGTAAAAAAAACCATTCTGCGCATAAAGGTGTTTCAAAGCATCCAGAGGAGTGAGACAAGAAATTCACAAGCTTTTGATATCCTGTGAGTATCAAACAACGACTTTTAGCAAGCATTACAGGTATGTGCCAGTATGGTTGTTCTATGTTTTCACTTCATGTATACATTTTCCTCCAGTATTTCTCTGTATGCAGTCTCTAAATGATTTTTTTTTACTGCAGGAACAATGCCTCCATGAAAACCAACCACCAGGCGATCTCTGAGAGCACCGAAGTTAAAGGAACCAGAAGTCAGAGAAGGCTCTTCCCCAGCAGCCGCAAAATAGCTAAAATTTTCTCCAAGGCCGGAACCAGTGATCAGGACATATACCAAGAATATTTTCACTCAAGCTCCAACCTTTGGAGACGCGGAGGAAATAACAAGGACCAAGGCGGTCCTTCCACTCTAGGGAGAACTTTTCAAGAATATCAACCAGGAATAATTCCTGGAATATGTCCCACACAACGACCCCGATATGAGAAACGTCGATGATGGATTTTTTCCAAACATTCAAAGATCATACTTGCACATGGTGGCAAGAAAAAATCCAGTGTTCCCCTGCATATAACTCCTAAAGTGTCTCATCAACCACATAGACACACAAAAGTGTTTGATTAATGATGTCAATGGTGAATGTGTTGGGGTTTTCCTTCTAGTAGAGGTGCAAAGCTATTACAATCTTAGACACCTGTAGGAGCGGTTGGACACATATTTCGTTGTAAAATTCTATGAGTTCCATGACACCACCTGAGTGATGGCTTCATGGTGGAGAGAGGTCAAGAAATATACCAATCGGACCTCCTGCGGGTACCATACGACCAACTTAAGGGAGTTGTATATATATCTAATGGCCCTCATCTATCGATTGTATGGGGAGAAATATTGTTCTAGGTTTTCAGAGGCATGGATGCCTCTAGATTATACAGTTTCATTTTTGGGAGAGCTTTCAACTGGGGAGCCATCATTTCAAAGCAGTTGAGCATCTGCATACAACTGGCTCAGATGTCGAAAGAAGAAGAGACTCCATCATTCTACATGGCTTCATATTTATTAGACGTAATATGTGCCAGGAATGTTTTTGTCAGCATGAACTTGATATGGCACACCTCAGAACTCCTAGTCCATGTTTACTTTGGCATCTTATGTGAGAAAAAAGTACAAAAAAGCATACTCCCTTATCTGCAATGAATTCATGGCGCACATTCATTTTATTCTTTTCAAGAAATAGTGTCTAAGGCTATCGACTGCGGTCAAAAAGATGATAGAAAAGATTGGTCATTGGTATTTGGATGAGTGTGATACCTACATCAGGGTTTTCAGGGCCACTAGAGAACCACACCTTTTACCTATGCCTGTCCCCGATCGACTTGTTGTGGGGAAAATCTACTACTAGATCATCTTGAAAGGTTACAACGCTACCCTGGTGAAAGATAAGAAACATGCATTTATACCTTATGGATTACATATAGGTTTCTACCTAGTAAAAGACACCGCCCAAGCTAAGAAAGAAGGACTGATTCAATTAGAGCTACGATTACAGATTGGACTTTTCTACAAACATGACCCAAAAGGTCTATTCCTAAAACATGCATCTCAAGTGTCGACCTGCTATCCATTCTCCCACGAAAAATTTGAAGACGAGGTATTCACGAAAAATGCTCAAGATTGGGATGAATTTGTGGCAAGGATGACTGAACCCAAGATGATTAGGTTTAGATCCATGAGCCTAGATGAATAAACAATGATCCTAGAACAATCAGGTCAAGAGGCCCTCCAAGCGAGAGAAGAAATGATAGCAACAAAAATTCCCCAGGTAACCCCGGTAGAAGATAGAAGCTCCCCCGAATCTCAGGACGCACAATGAGTAATGGATAATTGATCAATTGCAAGATGAGCCCGACATCCTAAACATGAGTAATGGATAATTGATCAGTTGCAAGATGAACCAGACATCCTAAACATGGAAAGGATCTTCGAAGATAATCCAGATAGAAGCCAGACAGGCCCAGGCGGCCCTAAATTCATAGATCTTGATGAAATTACTAGTTTAGATGACCCTGAGTTTACAACGCCATTGGCTGGATCACCAATAGGGTTTTTGGCTCAGCCAGGGAATCTCAAAGCATCGGGGAGGAATAACACGTCAAACCCCTTAAATGATCTGATAAATATATATGATGATGATGAGAGCCCAAAAGTATCCCTTGGGATCCCTGTGCATATCGAAGAAGAAAAGGGACTAGAGAAGACGTTTTCCCCTATTCTTGACGCCCAAATTCAGGAGGCTCCAAAGAAAGAACAAGAAGCCAAGAGTGTCCTAGACACTAATCTTACCAACGCATTGGAGACCAAAGTAGAGATTCTGAAGGATGAGGCAGGGTAAGACGAGTGAAAGGAAGAATCCCCACAAAAAGAAATCGATGTCTCAATGACAGATGAACAAGTAAGTACCGAGCCTATCCCCGATGCCTCTATTTAAATCGGTACTCAAAACCCCGTTGAGCGATAGACATAATTCGAGCCTTCAGAACACAATGAGGAAGTTCAAGGACCCAATATTGAACAAGTATATACCATCGAAAGTCTGGGAAATACACTCACTTGGGGAGATCAACAAATCTCCGAGCCTATGGATGAAGTAGATGACATACATGTCATAGATTATGATCAGAAAAGGAAGGATATTTTCTAGAGGACCACCAAGAAGAGGAGGATCACTTTATATTGCTCCATTCTCATCACTACAGAGGAACATCTAATCAACACAGGGCATGGTAAGAAGTACAAACTCATCAATGCAGGGATGGGAATCACAGATCCCACCCTCAACAGAGCTAAAAGAGATGAAGAGGAGTTGGCTGCTGCCCTGAAGGAAGTAGAACATTTGTGCCACTTGGAGAAATACTATCAAGACACCACATAGGATGCGATGTACCCAAGGAAATAATTCAAGGAGGCCTACAACAAATCCACAGATGAGCGACACCTATTCACTGCAAGGATAGTCAAGCTTCAGGAAGACACCCTCATGGCACTTACAATGTGAAAAGATATGGAGAGGTGGTACTAGAAAGTGCAATAGGTCATGGAAAGAATCAAGTATATCAACATGGTGAAAAAGGGTCGAGACACCAAAGAAACATCGACCACATCAATAAATCAACCGAGTATTGGGAAAAAATGGTGTGAGAGCCTCATCGAGAGATTCAGGAAAAATGGGCCAAGTGTGAAAAGATCTAGGTCAAAATCAACAAGGCAATGAAGGATATTGGACTCCTCAAGTTTGGCATGCCTGATGACTTTGTCGACTTGAGCGAC
>JZKD02S0609516.1:67952-89030 GCA_000966675.3 Picea glauca | reverse complement strand
GATAGTCAAGCTTCAGGAAGACACCCTCATGGCACTTACAATGTGAAAAGATATGGAGAGGTGGTACTAGAAAGTGCAATAGGTCATGGAAAGAATCAAGTATATCAACATGGTGCAAAAGGGTCGAGACACCAAAGAAACATCGACCACATCAATAAATCAACTGAGTATTGGGAAAAAATGGTGTGAGAGCCTCATCGAGAGATTCAGGAAAAATGGGCCAAGTGTGAAAAGATCTAGGTCAAAATCAACAAGGCAATGAAAGATATTGGACTCCTCAAGTTTGGCATGCCTGATGACTTTGTCGACTTGAGCGACATAGTCAAGTCACACACCGAGAAAGACTCGTCATGGGCCGAAGAAATAGCAAAGGTGACAGACACGGTGCCAGGTCAGGTGCAAAAGTTTATGGAACACCCGATCAAAGATCAGGCTATGCTGCAGTAGTTAAGTGTCAGTATAGTCAAGTATCACAAAGATGCGGTACAGATAAGAGAGATTCACTCAGCCCCGATGGAACATCATATATTCTCACATGCCAACACCTATGAGGATATGTTCATCAAGTGTTCGAAGTACGATAAGAGTCACCCTCTTAAGTGATATCTTGAGATGACTCATAGAAAAACACGTAGGAGAGAATTCCATGTGGCAAATTTTGTTTTACTTATCTGCACTTTAGCCATTATTTTTAGTTAATTTTATGTTATAAATAGGAGCATCGACTGATTATTTAGAGCTCGATGGTTGTTGCAATAAAATCTCATTTTTGGTTTTGTTACGAACTATTTCAGAGATGACTTTAATTGAGAAGTCCTTATGGACTAGAGACATGTTTATGTTTTCATCAAATGTGTGTATGATTGGATGTGGAGAAGAAATATTTCCTATTTCGTCTCATGAATGGATGCAGTAACGAGTAAGAGATATTAAATCTATTGATAAGTTATTTGATGCAATGTTTTACAATTCTTTCTTTAATGATGAAAATAAATCTTTGCGTTATTATGTGATTGATGATTAGAGATGAATGGATTATTTTACTTGCCATCATTTATCACATGTACGTTTTCTTTTCTAACAATTTGTATTTCATTCAGTAATACTCACATGGTTAATGTATTAGTACTAGTTTTGTGGTAGACGATCACTGCCTGCATGCTAGAGTAAATGGTTATCTGAAGCTCAACTTCTTCTCTAGTAGTTAAACCTATTCCCATTTTGTTACCTAGTTGGTTTATAATGGCTTCCATCTTATATCGGTCCCACATAAGAGAAAATACAAAAAGAGAAAGTCCAAAGTGAAGGAGACGCCTTCACAAAAAAACCTAAAGCCAATCGATTAATTGGCCGGATCGTAAGATCTAGAGAACCATTCCACTATTAAACACTATGGAGTCTAATTGGGCCTCGATGGTTGGTTTGGTTCCTGCTGTTGAGTTAAAGGGATCTAGGACCCATCAACAAAATTGGCGTTAGAAGGAGGGTGATTAGGAAGAATGGCTGAATATATATTTCACATAATATCTCAGACAACCTGTAGATTCAAAATAGCCCATATGCATGGCTAGCCATTCCCAAGGAAACCCACACACACTGAGTGCTCCTGAAATGAGTAACTCACCCCAGCACAAGGAATAATGCTTTTTCCCCGATATACCTTACCCTCTTCCCCACGAGGAATTGAATCAATTCAAAAGAATCATAAGATCATATGCCTGACATATCGGTGCACTGTCTTTATCTCCGATACTTCCTCGAAGACAAAGAATAAGTAGACTAATGGTCGACACCCCCGACCATGTTTTTGTGCACACAATAGAATACCTAATAGATTTTTCAATCACCAAAATCGAACATCCTCTTAATCTAATCTTTGAAACACCAGCCGACAACGTCTTTGAGCCAAACGATTTTTAGGAGGAGGAAGGGTTTAACTCAGAACACTGATTTTCAGGATTTGAAGATATGGAAGGTCATAATGACCATGATGAAGAGAGGGGAAACCCACCATAAAACAATCAACCTTGGTTGGGCATAGATTTTATGGTCATCTCGGGACGATTACATAACCTTCCCAGATACCCATAGAAATTACTTCCTAAGTTTGACCTCGAGACCTCGTGATTGCCTGAGGATCATATCAAGAAATTCATACCAGCTATTAGACTTATGAACGTCCAACATGAATATGTAGTTTGTAGGTTTTTCCCCTATACTTTTGAGAATTCATCTTCCACGTGGTATTTTAACTTTCCTGTAGGATCTGTAACTAGTAGGATGAAGTTTCAAAAAGACCTTTTAGATAAATTTGTAGAAGAAACTACTACAGGAGCTCTGATGGCTGAGTTGTTCGCTGACACCATGAGTTTGAAGGAAAGAGTCAAAGATTTTGATAAAATATTCACTACCATCTTAAAAAAATTCCATCCTGAATCTAAACCTACTCAGGAGTTGCAAATCGAAGTATATGCTATGCTCTCCCAGCTTCCGTTTCCATGTTTGTGAAGAGGGTTTCCAAACTAACCCTAGTTGAGAATTTTAAAGAAGCCAAAATGATAGATTTACCAATGAAAGGATGTAAATAAGTCTAGGTATCATTAGTTAATAAATAAGTTCAACCTCCTCCCAGGAGAGGACTATTTCTTACTAGACCCCCGGGGAAACAAACAAAACAAACTATTGAGAAGGGAAGAGGGGAAATAGAAGATCTACAATGTGTACTCAAAACACTATCAAACGAAATCATAGAAATGAAGAGAAGTGTAGGGTAGGGAAACCAAGGCTAGAGGCCCTATAAGCCTTTCTTTAAAAGGAATCAATTTTTCAAAGCAATTGAACCTCCCCCAACCAACCTAAACATTGATCTGGGAAATGTAGCGTCCGACTCTTTTTGCACTTATCATCAAGAGAACCACTCTGAAAGAGAATGCCCTCAATGGGTGCACGCCATGAATTTAATGGCCAACCGGTTTCTAGATGAAGTATGCCTAATTGAACAATCAAGCATCTCTATTATGAATATTTTCGATCAGGAAGAAATTTCTCTACCAGAAGAAACAACCATGTTGATATGGGACTTTGACCTAGCTATACCTTCCAATGACTTGTTTGGAGTTCAAGAGCCACTTGCAGAAGTCTTGGTTGTGTAAACACAAAGTAGGGGTCAACCTGTCTCGAACGATCTTACTACAACCTAGATTGTGGGAGGGAGACCAGCTCTCGACCACCCAAAATCACCTTTTACTCCTTGAATAAACCCTATAAACACCCATACAGGAAAATCGCCCAAGATGGATTACAACATAGTTGAATATTTGAAGAAGTTGAAGGCTAATATATCATTTATGGAAATATGTAGAATCCCTCAACAAAAGGACTTCTTGTTATAGGCTTTAAAATCACTAGAAAGTCCTTCGACGAGCACTAACCCAGGAAGAAATCTAATCCCCACAGATCTAGGGAATAAACCAACTGTGAACTCTTTCTCTGACGATAAGAAGGGGAAACATTTTGTTCCACCTTTACTTTTAACATTCGAAGTCTTTAACAGAAACCTCCATAACTGTTTGGTCGATTCAACATCCTCTAATATTATGCCACTATCTATTTGCAAAAAACTGAACGCAGTTCCTCTCAAGAGTGATAAACATGTAATGCAACTAGACAGAACCTAGGTGAAGGTCATGGGAGAAATCAAAGATGTAATGATCAGAGTAACGACCCATCCTAAATTTTTGCAAGTTATTGACATCATTGTAGTAGATATCCCAGAAGCTTACGGGTTGTTGTTAAGCCGAGATTGGTCTAAAAATTTAAACAAATACTTTAGTACAGATTCGGCTCACCTTTGGTTTCCATTAAAGGGGCACAAAAATATGATCAGAATTGATAGGGAAATATATCTGAAACATATGGTCACTGACCTAGAAACCCTAAACAAACCCTCATCGATAGATTTCCTTGTGCTAGGCAATTATTCCTGTGACTCCTACTTTGAGAACTTCTCCTCTCTCTCATCTGATGTCCCTCATACTCAAAACTACGAAATGATTTTTTGAGAGGAATTTTTTACCACAGTGGAAGAAAACCTCTTTTGCCAAGAACCTGTGTTAGAGATCACATAACTCACGTGAGGAAAAGAGGAGAGTAATAAGAAAGGGGAAGCTGATAGATTTTTCCCATGAGTTTGGACCTTGTACTTTGATGGCTCTAAATCGCAAGAAGGGGTTGGGGAAGGGTGCATCCTCATCAGTCCCGAAGGTAAACAACATTTCCTATCCTGTAGATTAGAGTTCGAATGCACAAACAACACTATCGAGTATGAAGCTCTACTATAGGGGATAAAGAAATCCATAAACTTAAATGTCAAAGAATTGAAGGCTTTCAGAGACTCTGAAATCATTTTTAGGAAGATAAGGAATACTATACATTGCAACTCTCCACACCTAAAGAACTACCAACAGGAAGTGCACAGGCTAATAGAACATTTTGAAGCTTTCAACATTGCAGTGATTCCCAGAGAAAAGAACTTTTTTTTTTATTCTCTGGCCACTGCTGCTTCAAGGATATCACCTATAGAAGATTATGAAGCCTCCTAGTTCATTGTGGAGCTACTTTACAAATTGTCAGTGCCCAACAATATTTCTAATTGGAAGGTCTTTGAAGGAGATGAACAGATCATAAATTTTTTGAACAACTAGGATAATTTTAAGGACTTGGCTGTTGATGATGAAGTATTCCAGGAACATGTTGAGCACTCAACACACCCTAAAAGTCTATGTCCATTTTTTACTTTTTGGGTACCACTTGATCCTTTGCACTGTTTGTTTTTCCTTCAGTATGAAACTAATACCTGCGCTTATTTTTCATATTTGACTTTTCTAAAGTTTTCTTGAACATACAACAAAGAATCATCTTAACCATTAAAGGATACTTAACAACTACTTAAGGAATCACCAAACTAAATCTTTCCCCAACGCGCTTAGAAGTTCGACATCGGTAAAGATTAAAGGTGACAAAAATCATTTGAGAATTTTAAAATAAATGAGAACTGATATTCATTGACGTCAGTAGACGAAGGTTTTTCCTTTTTGTGATCAAAATTTGGCAGGAATATCACCGAAGACCAATCCATTCGGTGTCAGCAAAAAAATGAAAAAGTAAGTGTCGCGCAAGGAGAGGAGCAGTATCGCCTACTACTGACACTCGACACGATTTCAACATCAGGGAGTTACGAAATAAAATACATATTAATTTTACATTTTAAAATGTCGATCCCCGATGCCACCCAAGTATAGGTGTGCTTGCGACGTGAGTAGAGTCCCTAAGTGTAATCCTTACCAACCAACCAAATACTAAACTTTAAATAACCTAGGGTTAATGATGCCACACCAACATTAATCGATATCGAAATTTTTAAAGGGAACGTGTCAAAAACTTTACAATGCAATAATAACAGTTATAAAATCCCATAATTTGCGTGAAACCTCAGATAAAAGAACACAATTAATTTTCATCCAAAAGGGAATGGGATACATTCAAAACGCTTCAAATTTTCATATACTTAAAAAAGTTCCCGCCAAACTTGGGCCACATACAAATAGATATCATCGACATCTTTAATGACTGACCCAGTCATAGTGAGAGTATAAAACCCTTATGACAAAAGAGAAAAAAATGTTAAGCATCACTTCGGGGAATGCAAAGCAAGGGCTTGCCCATTATGTGTCTCCTATGCATGTACCCTCTCCCAGACTACTTCTCGCACTCTGTAACATTTCCTTTTCCTCTTTTGCTGACATCCTCTGTGCCTTGCGAAACTGCACAATTGTGTGTTGAGCTTCTCGAAGATTTCTATGGAGACAAACTACGCTTCCTCCATGACCCTGCGACACCGATACCTCCTGGTTCTTTACCACCAATTGGCTTCTACACCCTCTCCGAACAAAATTCTATATCTCCTGTCGAAGCTTGAAGGACACTGGAAGCCAATAAGAAAGAGTCCCAGGCACGTTATGGCTTGGACCTGGCACTCTGTCTGCCTCGTAAACCTTGTCCCTTGTTCGAAGGGGATCCCATAGTGTAACAACATAGTGTCTTGGGAGTCTATAGATGATAAAGGACCACTACACCGAGTTGTGTCTAAATAAACTCACAAGACTAGCGCTACAGAGGTAAACTCAAGTTATGTGTGGAATTCCCCACATAAATCCTAGAATTTATAGAGAAACAAAGGAGAAAACCAGAGCGTTCCAAAAGAACACTCACGCCTCGTGCCAGGATGTCTTGCAGACTTAACACGTCACAACTTCTTGTTGGATGTAATCCAAAATGCATAAAACACCGCCGATCAGAGTTTCAGGGGATGTGTAGTACGATCATTCCAATCTCACTCCCCAGCTTCCATTATTGATGAATGATGGTTGACAGATTTGGTGATACAGATTCTAGAGGCATTTAACAACTTCCTTGCTATGGTATCTAACCTTCTAGGAGCATACATGTGCACACTCAACTTTGGCGTCTTTTCCCGGCCCCAAAGGTCGAGCGGTTACTATGACAGTTTCGACGCTCATATCTGTCGTACTCGATTTTCCACACTATGGCATGCTAACATGACTCATTTAAACTAAAGAGGAGTGACGACATGGATAAAAGACATCGTAGGTCATACAAAGGAGAAAATGGGATCACGTAATTATTAAACAATCGATACTAACGAGGTCCACAGGTATGTACCGCTCCATTATGTTTGTTGATACCTTATATCATATTGCTTGATCACTAAACTATCTCAATCCTGATTGTAGGAAAGATTCCCCAATTACTGAACAAAGCTTGGTCTGTGATCTCACCGATGAACCTGAAATAAACATAGAAGTAGAATCGACAGAGTGATGAAGGACGTCGGGCTCCCCAAGTTCGACACCCTCGATAATTTCATCGACCTAAGTGACGTGGTCAAGCTGCATGTCAAAAAAGATGCGATATGGACCGAAGAGTTCACAAAGGTAGCCGATGCGAGGCCAAGGCAAGTGCGACAATTCGCAGAACATCTGATCAGAGCCCGAATCATGCTACAACCACTAAACTCTAGTTTAGTAAATTATTGGGTGCATGCAGTATACATCATGGGAATATATGTGGCCCTAATGGAACAACATAGATTTCCATGGGCCCAAACTTGTGAAGATTTTTTTTTTAGCTGGACTGAATATGAGAGAAGTCACCCTTTCCAAGAAGTATCTCAAGACGACTGTTAAAAAAGCTGTTAGAAGATAACGCCACGTGGTAATTTTTGTTTTGTTTAAATTGCACTTAGCCGTTAGTTTCGGTTACAAATTTATGTTATAAATAAATACACTAGCCAAGTAGCAAAGGGTCGATGGTTGTTGTAAGACTCTTTCTTTTTTGGTTGTTAAGAATTATTTTGAGACTGCTATGAATTGAAAAAAGTCCTTCTGTACCAAAGACAAGCTATTTTCATCAGATGCATGTGATTGGACTTGGAGAAGAACTACTTCCTATCCTGTTTCATGAATGATGTAGTAATGAGTAAGAGCAATTAATTCTATTGTCAAGTTATCTGGTGCAGTGTCTTGATGTTCTATGCTTTAATAATGAAGATAAATCATTGTGTGATTATGTGATGCATGGTTATGGTAGTTGAATTATTTTTCTTTCCATTATCTTATTACATATGTGCTTTCTTCCTGATAGTTAGTTTATCATATAGTAATTGTATGCTCACATGGTTAGTGTATTAGTACTAGGCCTGTGGTATAGAGCAATTGTCTACATGTTGAGCAACGAGTTATCCCAAGCTCAACCTCTTCCCTAGTAGTTAAAACTTAATCCTGTTATTTGTTAAGTTGGTTTATACTGGCTTGCATCTCTCATATCAGCCTCACCCAAGAGAAAATACAGAAGAAAACAATCCTAACTGAAGGAAAATCCTTCACAAGAAAACAAAAAATCCCATCAATAAATTGGTCAGATCGCAAGATTTGGAGAACCATTCCATTTTAAATGTTGTAGGGTCTAATTGGGCCTCAGTGGTGGGTTTGGTTCCTATTTTTGAGTCAATGGATTTAGGACCCATCAATAGAATTGGCGCTAGAAGGAGGGCATGAGAATGAATGGATGAATATATATTTTATCTATCATTTCAAATAGCCTACAGATTCGTAACAACCCACATGCATGGATAGTCCTTCACAAGACAACCCACACATGTTGAGTATTCCTAAAATGGATAACTCACCCCAGCCCAAGGAAGAACCTTTTCACCCTGGAATACCTTATGCCCTTCCTCATGAGGAAGTGAATTGATTCAGGAGAATCACTAGAGCCTACTCTTGGCAGATCAATGCGTTGTCCTTAGATCCCATCCTCCCTAAAAGAAAACAACAAAGAATACCAGTGGTTAGCACTCCCAATGAGGTTTTCATACACTTCTTAGAAGACTAAATATATTTCACGATTACCAAAATCCAAGAACCTCTTGATCTGATAGCCAAAATGTCATTCACCGACGTCTCCGAGACAAACGACTTTTTGTAAGAAGAAGAGCTCGACTTGGATTCTGAAGATATGGAGGGTAATAATAACCATGAGGAAGAAAGAGAAACATCTCTTCATAGCAATCATCCCTGGTTTTCCAGAGACACCATGGTCGTCCCTGGATGAGTACATAATTTTCCCCGACATTCAGAGAAACTGCTTCCTAAGTTCAACCCTAAAGCTTTGGGATTACATGAAGATCATATCAAGAATTTCATACTCACAATCAAACTTATGAACATTCAACATGAAGACATAGTCTGCAGACTCTTCCCCTACATGTTTGAAAATTCATCTTCCACATGGTATTTCAATTTGCCAGTAGGATCGATAACCAACTTAACTAAGTTACAGAAAGATTTTCTAGATAAATTTGCAGAGGAAAATACTATGGGAGCATTGACAGATGAGTTTTTCATAGCCACCATGAGTTTGAAAGAGAGGGTCAAATATTTCAATCAGAGATTCACGACCATCTTAAACAAATTCCAGCCTGCGACAAAACCAACTCAAGAGATGCAAATCGAGGTTTATGCCAATGTGCTCCAAACTTCTATTTCTATGTCTGTAAAAAGAGCTACTAAGCAAACCTTGGCGGAAAATTTTGAAGAGGCCAAAACAATAGAATTCCAGATGAAAAGATGTAAAAAAGGTTGGGCCTCTATAGTAAAGAAAGAAACCCAACACCCTCCTAGAAGAGGACTTCTTCTAACTAGATCATCGGGAAAACCAGTTGAACAAATTCTCAACAAAGGTAATGGTGATATAGAAGATCTAGAACACATGGTTAAGAAATTATCAAACGAAATCGTAGACATGAAGAGAAATGCAGGGGAGGGAAACCAAGGCCAAAGGCCCTATAAGAATTTCTTTAAAAGAAACCCGCCTTTCAAAGAAATTGAACCTCCCCCCGCTAACTTAAATATCGATCTAGGGAATGTTGCGTCTGATTCTTTCTATACTTATCATCAGGAAAACCACTCCGAAAGAGACTGCCCTCAATGGTTACATGCCATGAATTTGATGTCCAATCGGTTTCTAGATGAAGTCTCCCTGACCGAACAACTAAGCAGTTCAGTTATGAATACTGCTAACCAGGAAGAAGTTGACCCACCATGAGATACAACAATGCTGATATGGGATCCCAACCTGATCATGCCTTCCGAAGAATTGTTTCAGTCTTGGGACCAACCCATGTAAGTTTCAGTGATACAAACACATAGTAAGGGACTGCCCGGCTCCAAAGATATCGACGACACCTGAGCCTCGCAAAGTAAGTTAAATCCCGACCACCCAAAAACATATTTCACTTTTGGTAAAAAGCCTATAAGCATTCATACCAAGGAATCCCCCAAACTAGATTACAACATGGTCAAATATTTGAAGAAGCTAAAGGCCAATATTTACGTTATTGATATATGCAGGATCCCTCAGCAGAAAGAATTTCTGTGACAGACCTTGAACTCTGTGGAAAACCCAACGACGTGCAATGGCCCATAAATAAGGTTGACTCTCACAGATCTGGTGGGAAAACCAACTGTGAATACCTGTTCATGAGATAGAAAGGAAAAACCTTTTGTCCCCCCATTCCTCCTGACATTTGAAATCTTCAATAGAAACCTCCACAACTATTTGGTAGATTCTGGAGCATCCTCCAACATCATTCCCTTGTTTGTTTGCAAGAAATTGAATGTCGTTCCTCTCAAGACTAATAAACATGTCATACAACTGGATAGGACCTAGTTCAAGATCATATGAGAAATCAAAGACAAGATGATTAGAATATCGATGCACCCCACATTTGTGCAAGTGATTGACATTATTGTAGTATATATACCAGAGGCATATGGGCTATTACTGAATCTAGATTGGTCTGAAACGATAAACAAATACTTCAGTACGAACTGGGAACACCTTTGGCTACCACTAAAGGGATACAAGAACATGATCATAATTGACAGGGAGAGATATCTAAAACATATAGTCACTAATTTAGAAACCTCTAATGAGCCCTTGTCCACAGATTTCCCCATACTGGGCAATTATTCCTGCGAATCCTACTTCAGAAATCCCCCCCCGCCCCTCCTATCCAATGTTCCTCTTACCCAAAACTCCGAATTGATTTTCCAATAGAAATCGCCAATACCGATGGGAGACACCCTTTTCTGCCAAAACATGGTGCTAGTGCTTGTGAAGCAAGAGGTTATAAAGAAAGAAACTAATAAGGGAAACAAAAATAGTGATTCCCGTTCACAAATTTGGACCCTCTATTTTGATGGATCTAAATCTCAAGAAGGGTCTGGAGCAAGATGCATCCTCATCCATCCTATTGGTAAACGTCATTTCTTATCCTATAGGCTAGAATTCGAATGTACCAACAACACTTTCGAATATGAAGCTCTGGTACAAGGATTAAGGAATGCCATAGATTTGGATATCAAAAGAATTGAAAGTTTTCAGGGACTTTGAAATTATTGTTAGACAAGTAAGAAATACTATACATTGCAATTCTCCTCATCTGAAGAAATATTAGTAGGAGGTATATAGGTTAATAGAGCAATTTGAGGCTTTTAATATCACTGCGATCCCTAGAACAAAGAATATTCTTGCTGACTCCTTGGCCATAACTGCTTCCAGGCTTTCACCTTTAGAATATTATGAAGCCTCCCGATTCACTGTGGAAATTATCTACAAACCGTTGGTACCTAATAACATTTCCAATTGGAAAGTCTTCGAAGAAGATGAACAAATCATAAACTTCTTGACTAACCAAGATAATTTCAAATATCTCTCTATCAATGATGAAGAATTCCAAGAGTTGTCCACGAAAACCGATCCTTGGACGGGATGACCTATGGATAAATCAAAGGGTCACACGATCCCAAAAGGGATAGCTAATCTAGAAAATATGTTTGACCTGAAAGAGCGGTTTAAGGGACCCAAAAATGAAAAGACTGGTAGCTCTTTTCCCCTACATGAAACTATAAATCTTGGAACCCCATAGAGTCCAAAGAATGTGAATTTGGGCAAGACTATATCTAAGGAAGAAAGGAAATCTTACCTCAAATTATTCAGACAATACCAGGATGTCTTCGCATGGTCCTATAGGGATTTGAAAACATATGATACCCGCATCATTCAACACACCATCCCTTTAAATCCGGGAGTGAAACATTTCCAATTGAATATCTGAAAGTATCACCCATCCCTAGAACCTCTTTTGTATCAGGATTTAAATAAGCTTTTATATTCCAATATCATTTTTTAGGTTAGGCATTCCTCTTGGGTAGCGAACCTTGTTCTAGTGAGGAAAACATCATGGGAGATCCACCTATGCATAGATTTTAGGAACCTCAGCATGGCTTCAGAAAAAGACAATTACCCAGTCTTGTCGATAGAACAATTCCTATAGATCGTGTTTATCTTAGAGATCTTCTCTCTACTAGAAAGTTTCTCAGGTTATAACCAAGTCCTTGTTTCAGATGAAGATCATTTAAAAACCACTTTCCGAACCAAATGGGTAAACTTCGGTTATAAGTGCATGCCTTTCAGGTAAATTAACGTAGGAGAAACCTTCCAAAGAGCCATGGACGTAGCTTTCCAGGGACTAATCAATAAATGCATGGTAGTGTATCTAGATGATGTAACAATGTATTCAAAGAATAGAGAAGAGGACATCCAACACTTAACTCAGATTTTTGAGAGGTGTAGGAAATACGGTATATCCTTAAACCCTAAGAAAAATATCTTTGGTGTCAAGGAAGGTAAGTTGTTATCTCACATTATATATCAAGCAAGGATTCACATAGAACTGGAAAGGATTAAAGCCATAGCTCAACTTCCCTTACCCCATAAAAAGAAATTTATGCAATCCTTTTTCGGGAAAATCAATTTTGTGAGGAAGTTCACTCCCAACTTCGTATAAATCATCAAACCCTTACAAAATATGATTCACAAAGATGTCGAATTTAAGTGGGATGATGAGTGAAAATACACCTTCAACAATATCAAGGCTGCCATTTCCCGGGCCACGGTGTTGCGAAGTCCCAATTTCAATAGAGACTTTTTCCTTTATACTTTCACCTTCGATCAATCGCTAGCTACAGTATTAACTCAGAAGGATGATGAAAACAATGAAGCCCTAGTGTCATTTATGAGTACTAATATTCAAGGAGCTGAGCTGAATTATCCTGCTATAGACAAACAGGCCTACGCAATTTATAAGGCTGTAAAATATTTCAGGTCTTACATCTTGAAGAATCACACTAAAGTAATTGTGCTGCACCTTGCAGTCTGATCCTTGTTCACCCAGTAGGAAATGGGGGAAAGAAGGGGGAACTAGATGGAGGTATTCCAAGAATTTGATCTAGATATAAAACCTGCAAAACTATTAAAAGAACAAGGTTTGTGCAAGCTTGCAGTCGAAGCCCACATTCAAGTAAATGAAGATATCAGATGGGAGAATGAAATGGAACTATGGTGTGGTGAAGAAGCATACATCTCCCCAGGATAAGACTCCTGGCATAAATATTTAACTTATATTCTACATCACATAACTTGTCTCGAAAACCTCAACTCTAGAGAAAGGAGAGCCTTGAGATTAAAATCTGCATAATATCGTCTTATAAATTTGGTGCTCTTCCAGATCAATTATGATGGATTACTATTAATATGTCTCGAATGAGAAGACGCAGACAAGGTACTGAAAGAACTCCATGATGGCCCCACCGAGGGACATTTTGCAGGAAACACTACCGCTCATAAGATTCTGAGAGCCAACTATTATTGGCCCACCTTGTTCAAAGACGCTCATACTTACTCTAGAAACTATAAGACTTGTAAAATAAGAATTGGAAAGGAGAAACAAGCGGCGGTTACACTCCAACCTGTTACTGTCTCTTGGCCTTTCGAGTAGTGGGGTTTGGATATCATAGGAGAAATCACACCTAGCTACTCAAAACTGCACAAGTAATTCTTACTTCCACCAACTATTTCACGAAATGGGAAGAGGACATCCCTCTGACTCATGTAAATGAGAAGGTAGTGATCCAATTCATAGAACAAAAGCTGATCACGAGGTTCAGTGGCCCTTTTGTTCTAGTATTTGATAATACAACTTTTTCTTCCACCCTATTGATAGAGTTTGCTTTGGAAAAAGGAATCATAATCAAGTACTCTGCAAATTACTATCCCCAGGGAAATGGTGTGGTTGAATCAACTAATAAAAACCTGGTAAGGATAGTAAATAAGACAGTTATGGATAGCCAAATAAATTGGCATAATCTACTCTATAATTCTCTATGGGCCCATAGGGTCACACCCAAAGAAGCTATAGGAAATTCCCCATACTTTTTTGTCTACGGGCAAGAAGCCATCCTCCCAAATGGAATCTATCTTCCGTCTCTTCAACTAGCCCAAGATTCCAATGAATAACCCTCATCGGCCATGCAACAATGGATTAACTCTTTGATCATGTTGGAAGAAGAGAGAGAAAAGGCTAAGTCAAAATTTCTAGCTCACCAATAGATAGTGAAAATATGGTTCGATAAGCATAAGGCTAAAGAAAATAATATTGAAGTAGGAGAGTTAGTCCTGAAGTGGGACAGAGAAAATGAACCTAAAGGGAAACATTCTAAGTTTTAGAGTCTATGGCTTGGACCTTTCGAGATAGCTAAGAAAATTGGGGCAGACACTTATCGGTTGCAGAGTATGATGGGGAAACATGATTCCCTTATAGTAAATGGCCAAGCCCTAAAACAACACTTCCAATAAAAAATAAAAAAATCAGGTCATGAGTCAAGGTCAAAGGAGACGAAGGAGGAACAAAGATTCTTCTTTCGCCTAGTGAATAGCCATTTTTTTATCACTCAACACACCCTAAAATTCTATGTCCAATTTTTACTTTTTGGGTACCACTTGATCCTTTGCACTTTCTGTTTTGCCTTCAGTATGAAACTAATACCTGCACTTATTTTTCGTATTTGATTTTTCTAAAGTTTTCTTGAACATACAACAAAGAATCATCTTAACCATTAAAGGGTACCTAACAACTACTTAAGGAATTGACAAACTAAAGCTTTCCCCAATGCGCTTAGAAGTTGGACATTGGTAAAGGTTAAAGGTGATGAAAATCGTTTGAGAAGTTTAAAATAATCGAGCATCGATCCTCATCGGCATCGATAGACAGAGGTCTTTCCTTTTTGCGATTAAACCTCTGTAGGAGTATTTCTGTAGACCGATCCATTCTACTTTGGCATAAAAAATAAAAAGTAAGTGTCACACAAGGAGAGGAGCGGTATCGCCGATCGCCGACACCCAATGCGATTTTGGCGTCGGGGAGTTACGAAATAAAATACACATTAATTTTACATTTTAAAATGTTGATCCCCGATGCTACCTAAGTATAGGTGGTCACAATATCTTTTTCCTTTAGTTCTTGCAACGTGAGTAGAGTCCCTAAGTAAAATATTTACCAACCACCCAAATGCTAAATTTATGTTCAAATACTTTAAATAACCCAGGGTTAATGACGACACGTCAACATCAATCGATATCAAAAGTTTTAAAAGGAACATGTAAACAAATTTACAATGCAATAATAACAATTATAAAATCCCATAATTTGTGCAAAAACTCAGATAAAAGAACACAATTAATTTACATTCAAAAGGGAACGTGATACATTCAAAATGCTTTGAATTTTCATATAACTAAAAACGTTCCCGCCAAACTTGGGCCACATACAAATAGATATCGTTGGCATCTTTACTGACCAATCCGGTCACAGTGAGAGTATAAAACCCTTATGACAAAAGAGAAAACATGTTAAGAATCACTTCGGGGAACGCAAAGCAAGGGCTAGCCCATTATGCATATCCTACGCCCACACTCTCTCTCGAACTACTTCTCACACCTTGTAACATTTCCTTTTCCTCTTTCGCTGACATCCTCTACACCTCACAGAACTGCACAATTGTGTCTTGAGCTTCTCGAATCTTTATCTGGAGCCAAACTACACTTCGTCCATGACCCTGCGACTCTGATACCTTCTGGTTCTTCACCGTCAATTGGCTCCGCAACTCTCTATTTTCTTGGTAGAGTTCAACTATGGCAAGTTGGTCTTGCTCTAACTGTTGGATGGAACTCCTGATCAGAGAACCCAATTCTTTTTCCCTCTCCTTTTGTTCCCCACTCCCTTTATTGGTAGTCCTCACAAGCCCTGACCAGTTAGTAAGCATCGTAGACCCCTTAGTGGTGGGATATACACTCAGCTCATATCAGGGGCAATCTTCCTCCCTTTTTCCCGTATCTTTCCTAGGCCTCCCCCTTCTCCGTGGTGTCTTCTCCTGTGGTAGCATGGCCCCAAGAATACCTCTTTCATGCCTACTTGTCTCCACCCTAACTTACTCTAGAGGCACCGACACCCTCTTCGAACAAAAGCCTGTATCTCTTGTCGAAGCTTGAAGGACAATAGAAGCCAATAAGAAAGAGTCCTAGGCATGTTGGGGCTCAGACCTGGCCCTCTGACTGCCTCGCAAACCCCGTCCCTTGTTCAAAGGGGATCCCATAGTGAAACAACGTAGTGGCTTGGGTGTCTACAGACAATAAAGGATCACTACACCAAGTTGCGTCTGAATGAACTCACAAGACCAACACTACATAGGTAAACTCGACTTATGCGTGGAATTCCCCACATAACTCCTAGAATTTATAGCAAAACAAAGGAGAAAACCAGAGCGTGCCAAAAGAACACTCACGCCTTACGACAGGATGTCTTGCAGACTTAACGCGTCACAGCTGCTCATCGGATGTAATCTAGAACACATAAAATGCCACCGATCAGAGTTGTAGGGGATGTGAAGTACGATCATTCCAATCTTGTTAAACTCCCCATCTTCCATTATTGATGAATGATGGTTGACACACTTGGTGATACATATTCTAGAGGAATTTAACGACTTCCTTACTACGATATCTGACCTTCTGGGAGCATGCACACGCATGCTCAACTCTGGCGTCCTTTCCCAGCCCCAAAGGTCGAGCGGCTACTATGATGGTTTTGATGCTCATATCCACCGTACTCTATTTTCCATGCTATGTCGTGCTAACGTGACTCGTTTAAACTAAAGAGGAGCGACGACGTGGATAAAAGACATCGCATGTCATACAAAGGAGCAACTGGGATCACGTGAGTATTAAATGATCGAGACTAACAAGCTCCATAGGTATGTACGGGTCCATTATCTTTGTTGGTACCTTATATCATATTTCTTGATCACTAAACTATCTCAATCCCAATTGCAGGAAATATTCCCCAATTACCGAACAAATCTTGCTCCGTGATCTCGCCGATGAACTCGAAAGAAACACCGAAGAAGAATTGAAAAAGTGATGAAGGACGTTGGGCTCCCTGAGTTTGGCACCCCCGATAATTTCATCGACCTGAGCAACATGGTCAAGCTGCATGCCGAACAAGATGCGCTATGGATCGAAGAGTTTGAAAAGATTCTGATGCAAGGCTAGGGCAAGTGAGACAATTCACAGAACATCCGATAAGAGCCCGAACCATTCTACAGTAGCTGAACTACAGTTTAGTAAAGTACCAATGCATGCAATAGACATCAGGGAGTATCTGATACCCTGATGGAACAACATAGATTTCCATGGGCCCAAACTTGTGAAGAACTATTTGTCAGCTAGACTGAATACAAGAGAAGTCACCCTTTCCGAGAATTATCTCAGGATGACTATTAAAGAAGCTGTTAGACTATTAAAGAAGCTGTTAGAAGATAACACCACGTGGAGATTTTTTTTTTGTTTAAACTGCACTTAGCCGTTATTTTCAGTAAAAACTTTATGTTATAAATAAAGACACCGACCAATTAGCAAAGGGTCGATGGTTGTTGTAAGACTCTTTCTCTTTTGGTTGTTAAGAATTATTTTGAGACTTATATGAATTGAAAAAAGTCCTTCTGGACCAAAGAAAATCTATTTTCATCAGATGCATGTGATTGGACTTGGATAAGAACTACTTCCTATCCTATTTCATGAATGATGCAGTAATGAGTAAGAGAAATTAATCATGTTGTCAAGTTATCTGGTGCAATGTCTTGATGTTCTTTTCTTTAATGATGAAGATAAATTGTTGTGTGATTATGTGATGCATGGTTATGGTAGATGAATTATTTTTCTTTCCATTATCTTATTACATATTTTCTTTCTTCCTGATAGTTTGTTTCTCATATAGTAATTGGATGCTCACATGGTTAATGTATTAGTACTAGGCCTGTGGTATAGAGTAATTGTCTGCATGTTGAGCAATGGTTATCTCAAGCTCAACCTCTTCCCCAGTAGTTAAAAATTAATCCTGTTATTTGTAAATTCGATTTATACTGTCTTGCATCTCTCATAGCATCCCCACCCAAGAGAAAATACAGAATAAAACAATCATAATTGAAGGAAGAGTCTTCACAAGAAAACACAAAATCCCATCATTAAATTGGCCGGATCGCAAGATGTGGATAACCATTCCATTTTAAACGCTGCAGAGTCTAATTGGGACTCAGTGGTGGGTTTGGTTCCTACTGTTGAGTCATGATATTTAGGACCCATCAATAGAACAATAAACAGAGGTCGATCCTCAGACATATCAACTGACTAACAAACCAAGGTCTCAACAAATGCGAAGACCAGTAGTTCTTATCTCATGCATGAAACTATAAATCTAGGAACCTCAAAAAACCCCAAGAATGTAAATCTCGGTAAGAGAATATCTAAAGAGGAAAGGAAGGAATATCTAAAACGTTTCAGACAATATCAATATGTCTTCGCATGGTCCTACCGAGATCTGAAAACTTACGATACTCGTATTATTCAACACACTATCACATTAAAACGCAAAGTGAAACCCTTTCAACAGAAGATTTGGAAGTATCATCCATCCCTGGAACCTCTCATGTGTCAGGATTTAAATAAACTACTCGATGCCAAGACCATTTTTCAATTTAGACACTCTGCATGGGTAGAAAATTTGGTTCTCGTGAGGAAAACGTCTGGAGAAATTTGCTTATGCGTAGATTTTAGAAACCTTAACAGAGCTTTAGAAAAGGACAACTACCCAGTCCCACTAATGGAGAAACTCTTGCAGACCGTGTCTAGCTCTGAGATTTTCTCCCTACTGGATGGTTTCTCAGGTTACAACCAAGTTCTAGTTTCATAGGAAGACCGTTTGAAAACTACCTTCCAAACCAAGTAGGGAACCTTTGCCTATAAACGCATGCCCTTTGGGTTAATCAATGCAAGAGAAACCTTCCAAAGGGACATGGATGTAGCATTTCAAGGAATGATTAACAAATGTGTAGTAGTTTATTTGGATGATGTAATAGTGTATTCTAAGAATAGAGAGGAACATATCCAACACTTAACCCAAATTTTTGAAAGGTGTAGAAAATCCGGTATATCCTTAAACCCTAAGAAAACTATTTTCGGTGTTGAATAAGGTAAGTTGTTAGGCCACATTATATCTCAAGCAAGCATTTTCATAGATCGAGAAAGAATTAAAGCTATATCTCAGCTTTCATTACCCCACAACAAAAAATCTATGCAATCATTCTTCGGGAAAATAAACTTTGTGAGGAAATTCACCCCCGATTTCGCGGAAACTATCAAACCCCTATAAAAATGTTTTGTAAGGATGTTGAGTTTAAATGAGATGATGAACGAAATAAATATTTCAACAATATTAAAACTGCAATCTCTCGATCCCTAGTGCTGCGAAGTCCCGATTTCAAAAAATATTTCTTCCTCTATACTTTCGCCTCTGACCAATCGTTAGCCATAGTATTAAATCAGATGGATGATGACAGAAATGAAGCTCCAGTATCGTTCACGAGCACTAACCTTCAAGGTGCCAAACTTAATTATCCTGCTATAGATAAACATTCTTATGTGGTTCATAAAGAAGTAAAATATTTCAAATCTTACATCCTCAAGAACCATACCAAAGTAATTGTGCCTCACCCTGCAGTTCGATCCCTATTTAATCAACATGAGATGGGGGAAAGAAGAGGGAACTGGATGACAACAGTCCAAGAATTTTATCTAGATATAAAACCTGCTAAATAGGTTAAAGGACAAGGGTTATGAAAACTGGTAGTTGAAGCTCAAGACCAAGTAAATGAAGACCCCGAATGGGAGAATGAAATGGCATTATGGTGTGGTGAAGCTTCATACATTTCCCCAGGACAAGAATATTGGTATGAGAAACTAACTTATCTCCTACACCATGGGACTTGTCCAGAAAAACTCAACCCTAGGGAAAGGAGATCTCTTAAGTTAAAATATGCACAGTATCACCTCATAAACTTGATACTCTTATGGGTTAATTATGATGGGGTACTTTTGAGATGCCTCGAACGTGAAGATGTAGATAAAGTTCCGAAGGAGCTCCATGATGACCATGTTGGTGGACACTATACAGGAGACACTGTCACTCATAAGATACCGAGAGCTGGTTATTATTGGCCCACTTTGTTAAAGGACGCTCACACATACGCTAGAAACTGTAAAACTTGTCAAATAAGCATTGGGAGGGGGAAGAGAAAAGTTGTCCCACTCCAATCGGTGGTCGTTTCGAGGCCTTTTGAGTAATGGGGGTTAGATATCATAGGCGAGAATACAAAAAGCTCTTCAAAAAAACACAAGTACATACTTACTGCCACTAATTATTTCACAAAATGGGCAGAGGTGATCCCCTTGACTCATGTAAACGAGAAGGTGGTAATCCAATTCATAGAACAACAACTAATCACAACGTTCGACATCCCTTCTGTTTTTGTTTTTGATAATGCAACTTAATTTTCTTTCATCTTATTAACAGATCTTTCCCTAGATAAAGGAATCATAATTAGACACTCTGCAAATTATTATCCACAGGGAAACAAAGTGGAAAAATCAACTAATAAGAACCTAGTGAGGATTTTGAAGAAAACAGTTGCATACAAGTAGAGGAATTGGCATAATCTACTCCATAACGCTTTATGGGAAGATAGGGTGACACCCAAGGAGGCTATAGGGAATTCCCCATACTTTCTAGTATACAGACAGGAATCCATTCTCCCAAACAAACTATATCTTCCATCTCTTCAACTCTCTTAGGAGTTCATATGGAATCCCTCATCAATCTTACAACAAATAATTGACACCCTGCTCATGTTAGAAGAAGAAAGGGAGAAAGATAAATCAAAATTCATAGCCCACTAACAGATAGTTAAAATATGGTTTCAAAATCATAAGGCTAAAGAGAAGAATTGTGAAGTAGGAGACTTAGTCCTAAAATGGGATAGAGAAAACGAGCCTAAAGGAAAACATTCTAAGTTTCAGAATCTATGGCTTAGACCTTTCTAGGTGGCTGAGAAGATTGGGTTAGGCACATATCGACTATAGAATCTGAAGGGAGAATCTGACGCTCTCCTAGTAAATGGACAAGCCCTTAAACAATATTTTCATTAATTA